>CM074496.1:7581567-7598679 GCA_037389245.1 Oryzias sinensis
TTTACTGTCTTTATTTCAAATCCTTCATCTGTACAACCTAAAACAATTGTAACACATCACAATAATTATTACAATATAATCAATTCAATATTTTAATCTGCATTTTGTCATATTGTGCAAAAAAAAAACTTGTTTTTACAGTGTTATTGTTCTTATTTTTGAAACCCATAAACAATCTGACCTTTTCTACTGATACTTACATCCAAGTTGAAGCATCAGCAGTGTGCAAAGTATGACACGCATTCTCTGGTCTGCAGAAAAAATTTAAATGTACTTGGCCAGCAAGAAACTGCAGATATTTATTTTATTCAAAACAATTCTTAAGAGAGAAAAATGAAAATAAAATAAAAACAAACTTCCGTCTACAGCCAGAACCATTCAAAGGTGATGTTGAAGCCTGTGGTGGGTTCCTGCTGCAATGTCAATTTCACCTCATTTTTGATCAGCCTCGTAAACAAGATGAAGCTACCAGATGATTGATCAGTTTAAAACAACACATTCGGTCGGTTAGTGATCACGTGATTCATTTTCGAATACTGGCAGTTGAAGCAGGTTCGCCCGACCTTGCTCTAAAAGGTATTTTTTTATCATTCATTAAATGATAACATCAAAGACCACCTCTGCTCACAGCCAGAAGCTTGTACCTTTGAAGAACTCACATCTGCTGCCCTTGGCACCGATATTCGCCTACGTGAACGCCAAACTGAAAGAACTCAAATTTCCCACTATTCCCACGGCTAACCCAATCCACATACACTTCCACAGTTTTGGGGTTCTCTTGGTTAAAACAACATAATCCTCAGTGCCCACCCCTGCTCTAATGCGACATAAGTCATCTGCAGACCGGAGAAGAAGACATTCAGAAAATGCATGTACTTTGCACACTGCTGATACTTCAACTTGGATGCAAGTATGTGTAGAAATATCAGTGTTTAAAAATAATTATAATAATACTTTAAAATAGTAGAATCTCAATAGTATAGGGCCTGCACCTGCACGGTGGCACAGTGGTTAACACACTTGCCTTCTTGCTATGAGGCAAGTCCCGGCTGGGGGGACCTGAAATAAAACATCAATGTGGAACCTTACTGTTTGGAGTTTGCATGTTCTCCCCGTGCATGCGTGGGTTCTCTCCGGGGTCTCCGGCTTCCTCCCACCGTCCAAAAACATGCTCCATAAGTCAATTGGAAACTTTACTTTGTCCCTTAGTGTGAGTGTGTATGGGAGTGTGATTGTATGGGTGTGTGATTGTGGCCCTGTGACAGACTGGCGAACTGTCCAGAATGTCCCCTCTATTCGACCACAAGTGACCGGGATAGGCTCCGGCAGCCCCGTGACCCCGAAAGGGATAAAACGTCAGAAGATGAATGAATGATAATAATATTGATAAGCTATAATCTTTTTGCAGAATATGATAAACTGCAGAACATGATAATGTAACAACTGTTGTCTTATAATTATTTTAGGATGTACAGATGAGGGATTTGAGACAAAGACAGTAGACGCTGGAGAAGATAACAACTAACAGCTTATCCTTTGGATTCTTTTTTCTGGATCAAAAATGTGTTCCCGGAAAAATGCCTGAAATCGTAGGACAAAGATTCAGCAAAAACAACACTGTTCACTTTACAACCAAAGAAGAAGACGTAAGATTCTTTCTGCAGATTTCAAAAGCAAAGCAGAGTAACTAGGACTTCTATTAATGTTTATCACTTTATGGCTTCAAAATAATCTTTTTTTTTTAACTTGTGCTGTCCAACAGCTGGGCAAACAGATGAGAGCTGAAGGCCTCTTGTGTTGGACATATTTTACTTTAACATTAGGGGTTCTGAATTTTCTGACAAACCAGAGGTATGTCTGAATAAACCCATTTTGTAATCAAGGACAAACTTTATTCATTTTAATCGTATTTGAGGATTTTTTGTGTTGGACCGGACGGAAAATGAAAGGAGGGAAGAAGAGAGATATGTTAGAGAGAGGGGGGTAGAAGGGTGATTATAGGGGGTAAAACCATGAAGCAGCATAAAGCAATAAATTGCTGGATGTTTATCAATACGGTGAGGTTCAGATGTAATACAAAACTAGAAGGGGCGGGGTCTGTCCACACACACACTCAAATGTTATAAACACACCTGTTGGCTGCAAAAATGTCCACATGTCAACATGTACATAATACCGATAGTGTTCATACGCATACCGTAATTTCCAGATTATAAGCCGCTACTTTTTACCTGCGCTTGCAGCCCTGCGGCTTAATTAGCGACGCGGCTAATTTATGGATCTAATTGGCCGACGTCATGTACATACTTTCGGACTCAGTGAATGGTCAGAATTCTCTAACACCATGCACAAGTCATTTGTTATTTTAACACACCTGTAAGCAGCCAAACAGAATGGACCTGGCTTCAGTCATGGTCCAACAAAACGAAACACGAATGCCCGGCCGCATCCCAGAATCCTTTGGTGCCATTAGACCCATCGTGCACGTGATGGCCGCTACAATATGATGAAGCTTTCAAGTTAAAAGTAGCGTTAAAAAATCCACCCTCACCAACGGGTTTGGAAAAGCCGGTCAGCTGCGTGACGGAGAGAACAGCGCATGCTCAGAAGTGAATTTACCTCTGAGTCATAGTGACTCGGCTGGCTGCACGTAAATATGTGGGAATAACATCAGCCTTTATTTTGTCGGAACACAACTGGAAACACAAATCCACGTGATCGTTTTTACGGCTTCTAAGGACTGAGCGGAATTTTGCATTGAAAAGCTCACAGCCGCCGTGTGAGATTTTCGGATAGGAAGGGGGAGACAAGTAGCCCGCTTGGCGAGCGCGGAGCCCAGAGGCGTCCGCGGAGCAACAAGTGTTTGTGCGGCGCGCGCACGCTTTTCAGTCGCCGCTGCTTTATTTTACTGGTGTGTTTTTAACCAGCCCTGTTACTCCCATAACGCTGCCGCGACACAAGCGGAAGGAGAGCTGTTCCCGTTCACCCCTCCATCCACTGTTGCTCCTTGCTCATTCTTAAACACGTACAACAGCGTGGCAAGCCGGGCGTTGGCCCCGCCTTTAGCCCCTAAGACTCATGGGAAATGGGGGATCGCAGATGTAAATTTCCTCATCATAACTGAGGGATATAATGTTGATTATATGGTTACTGTTTGTAATTTTATGTATGATACCTAGATTGTCAATAAGTTAAAAAAAAAACAACAAAAAAAACTAAAATAAAAAAACCATAACTGAGGAACTTGTGAACAGAATAGAGGTCCATGCTGTTTGGCAGATGTGGGTATACTCACACATGTGAGCCTGAAGCAAGGCTGACCCCTCTCACAATGTTCTAATGAATCACACTGACTCTGGGAGTCAGGATGTACTTTGTCAGGATGTTCTTGCTGCCTAATACATGCGGCTTGTTCTCTGACGCAGCATGTGTATGTACAAACCTAGTTAAACACGTGGATGCGGCTTGTAATCGGGTGCGCTTTATAATCCGGAATTTACGGTAATTATGCCTTCAGACCAACTAGTGTTAAATATTTCATTCAATCACGCTAAGTGAGCACCTGTGCTCAATTGAGTGTTTATGTTCTTCTAAAATGGATGGTGGAATGTGAAAAGAAGGAGGGAGAGTTCCCAGCCGTCCCGACACCAAGACCCCCGCCGCAGCAGGTGCAGCAGCCAGAACCCCCCCAACGCCACATGGCAGTAGGCAGAGAACAACCGCCCCCCGGGTGACCACATCTGTCACCCAGGCCAGGGCCAGCAGGAATGCCCCGAAGCGCCCAGAGCCAGAGAGCAGGGAGGCATGGAGGGACATAGAGCGCAGCCCCGACCCAACCAGGAGAGCAGCCCCCCACCGCGCCAGGAGGGCCCAGCACCGGGCCCCACCCGAGAAGAGTGCCAACAGCCCCAGGCGAGCGCCTCATCACCACTCAGGAGTTCTGGCGCATCCTCCCGCCCCACCCCAGGTACGTGCCAGGACTCCCCAAGAGAGAATGTCAGAGGTAAGGAAGATGTTTGGAAAGAGATTGAGCACATGTAGTGTAAGTTGCTTACTCTACTTATTATGTTCATTTTCTCATTTTCTATTGAAAATGTTTAGTTGCTTAGTGGCCCGTTTCTCTTTACATTTTATTTTTCACAAAAATAAATACTTACATGGCATTTTGGAAATTTTATAAATATCTTCTTACTTGCAGTTGGTCTCAGCCCTTGTTAAGAGCTTGTTACGGCCTTGGGGTGTGTAAGTCTGTACCTGCGGTCTAGAGCCAGTTGTAAGAACTAAAGCCACCACTGTGAGATGACAAAAAAGATGCTGTTTTAAGTAATGGAAAGTTTTTCTTGTTATATTTCCTCTGGGGTTGTAACTGAGATGGCAGTTTGATTAGCAGCCAATCAGTTCGGTCTAAAATTGTTCCCTCCCTTTTTTTTTTTTTTTTAGCCACAACAAAGAAAATCCTCCTCTAATGGAACATAAGTCATCTACAGACCAGAGAATCAGAAGTTCAGAAAATGCATGTTGTATTTTGTACACTGCTGATACTTCAACTTGGATGTAAGTATGTTTAGAAACGTCAGTGTTTAAAAATAATGATAATGATAATAAGAGTTACTGTTTTTTTGCACAATATGACAAAATGCAGATTATGATATTGAATTGATTATACTGTAATAATTGTGTTGTTTTTCGATTGTTTTAGGTTGTACAGATGAAGGATTTGAAATAAAGACAGTAAACGCTGGAGAAGATGTGACCCTGTATTACAACAATCATAAGGACTTTAGAACATTTTTCTGGATCAAAGTTGTTCCTGGAAAAATGCCTGAAATCTTAGGAAATGGACATAAGTATGATGCTGGAGAGAAGAAGATCGGTCATTTTTCAACCAAACAAGAAGAAGGAAAATTTATTTTTCAAATTGCAAAAGCAAAGCCAAGTGACTCAGCCTTCTATTACTGTTTAACCCTTGTAGACTATGACATAATCTTTAAGAAGGCAGTGCTTCTTGACGTTAAAAGTAAGTATTGATTTGATCTTTTAGTTGTTTAAAAACTAATTTTAGAGAAGGTAAATTGTATGATAGAAATAAAATATAAACATTTCTGTGATCATTTTAGTCTTGTCTGTTTTTATTTGTTTTTCAGGACCGCACTCTGATTTTCCTGCAGTGGTTCAAAGTTCTGTTGATCCGGTTTCTGCAGGAGACGTTGTGGCTCTGCAGTGTTCAGTTCTCTCTGAGTTTAAAAATGATGCATGTCCAGAGGAACAAAGAGTGTTCTGGTTCAGAAAGACTGAAGGGGAATCTCATCCCACTTATATTTACGCCAGAAGAAGCAGTGATGGTGACTGTGTCGGGGGTACAGTGACTCAGCCTCTGCAGAGTTGTGTCTACAGCTTCTTGAAGAACGTTAGCTCCTCTGATGCTGGACTTTACTACTGTGCTGTGGCTGCATGTGGAAAAGTGGTTTTTGGAAATGGAACTAAACTGGATGTTCAAGGTAACATACTTTTTCTTAAAATAAATTACAAATTTTTAATAAATAGTTTTTGACAATAATAATTCTTGATTTCTATTCCAGGTGATGGCACTCATAACAACATATTTTTCTTTTTGTTTGTTGGAACCTTGGTTTTGAGTCTCATGATGGTAACATTTCTGATTTGTGTCGTATCAAAAAAGTCCTGTGCTGTCTGCAAAGGTAAGAGGATATACAGGTTTCAGCACATATTTCTTTTAATAAAACAGATACAACTTTGCATTTTTTCAAAACCTCATTGTTTAGAAATAAGACTTTTAACCTTTTAAACTATTTTTTTTACTAAAACAGTGTATTTGGCCTGTAAAGCAACGTCTGAAACAGCCAATGATGAACGGCAAAACCAAGAGGTAAGGAAACTACATTTGGCGGAAAATATTTTACCAAACTTGTTCATTTCCAAAATATTTTTAACTTTGATTTTGTTTTATTAGATAAATCAAAACAATGTGGTTTATGCTACAACAGTCTTTGCCAAGAAGAAAGCTGATAAAACAAGGGGAAGAAAAGGAGCAGCAAAGGAAGAGACCATCTACAGTGATGTGAGAGTATATGGGGAAAATTAACCCTGCATTACACTGAAAACAGGAAATCATATGTCTATGATGGTTGTATGATCTTTTAACAGAATTTAGCACAAATATATACATTTCTTTTAGTTCAAGATTTGCATTTGACATTTGTCTAAAACTGTTTTTCATTCTGAAGCTAAAAGAACTGAGAAACCTGATGTTAAAACTCTGATGTATCACTGCCTTGAAAATATCCCTGTAATAAAAAAATGCATTTTTTTAATGTCAGTAATATGATAATAATGTCAGAATATTTGAATTGTGCCGCAAATGTTCATCTAAAAACAAATAGTCTATTATTTTATATTCATTAGTTTTTTTTAGAAGATTTTTTGTGGTTCTTTTTTTGTATGGAATCCCATTCTCAATCCGTGATACGACAGATGTTTGTTTTATTATTTATTATTATCTTTTAGGATGAAGAAATAATATTACAACTTTACTTAATTCTTTTTTGGTTAATAAAAAAAGATTAAAAGAAGAAAAACTGTTTTGACGTTTCAGCTTTTCAATATTGACAAACTACCAATAATGAAAAAATAAATGATGACACAACTTGCAAGCAACCAAAGAAAAAATGGAAATTAATACATAGAATGTTGAAACGCTTTCAACTCTCTTTCTGCTTTGCTTATTTCCATATAGATTTATTAATAAAAAAAATATGTAAACTTAAAACAATATTTGAAGGCTGTGAATCTCCTCACTACAAACTTTCTACACTTTTCTCAGACAGGCATGAACATTATTACACATACTCTTTTGTTTGATCTCTTCAAAGAAAACTAAGTCTAATATAGAATAAAAACAAAGATATGCAATTGAAGATTTATGTTTATTTGGCAATGTTACGTGCCGAGTCTTTCGGGGGATGGATGAGCTTTCTTCTT
This sequence comes from Oryzias sinensis, assembly GCA_037389245.1. NCBI lineage: Eukaryota > Metazoa > Chordata > Actinopteri > Beloniformes > Adrianichthyidae > Oryzias > Oryzias sinensis. Next base: position 7,588,567 of record CM074496.1, read on the forward strand.
GCTTTGGATTATTAGTTATGTTAATTGAACGCGGTGGTATCTGGGAGGCGATCGGCCCATCTCCTTTCTTCTAGGTTGGACGTCATTGCCTCGTCGTCATGGTTGGCCTGTCACTCCATCTACAGCGTCGGCCCCGCCCCTCTGCGCTGGAGGCACGGACACATAAGCTGACGTGGCCCAAGCACCAGGGCGGCTGACTCTTCAGCTCGCCATTTGTGTTCTGTGCACTTATTTGTGTTTCGTTTCGGTTCTTGACACATTAGAATGATTTCTACTTATCCTTGCCATGTCTGAATGCTTGTTTTTACGGGCATATGTTCATTGATTACTGTCAACAGTGTCTACATCACGTTGGTATCCCATGTGGGAGGATATCTGTGTGACAGAACCAGTTGTAGCTTATTGCTCCGAATAAATCAGTTAATACGGATCTGTTGTATTGCTGATTCCCTTTTCCCTTCCACACCCGGGGTCGTAACAAGTGGGGGCTCTCGTCCGGGATACATCCGCTCACGCCCTGTATAGGAGTGGGCGGTGTCCCTAGTTTACTCTGGATTCATTCATTCATTAATTTCTTCTTTTACGGCGGTAGTTTAGTTTAGTTTAGTTTAAGCTTTATTTAATAGGGACAGTGCACATTAATGAACATCTACCAAACAATGATAGGCGTAAACATGCTGGATTATAGCAATGATGCTAATTTGCATCCATAGTCCCTAGGCAAGAAACATAAAACAGGACAAAACAAAAGACAGAATCACAGATACAATAAGAACACAAGAAGGTGGTACATTATGAGAGGGAAAAGTCAGTGGTTACAGGACTGGTTTGCTTTCAGCCACTGCTTGAGCTGTGTTTTGAGGGTCTGTAATGTTTGACCCTCCCTGATGTACAGTGGAAGACTGTTCCAGAGTTTACTGGCCTTTATAGAAAGAGCGTTTTGTCCAAAGGCTGTTTTTCTGTATGGAACCTCACAGTCCCCCCGAGACGAGGCCCTAGTCCTGAGACTAGGTAGGAAGCAATGCCTTCGCCCTTTGATTTGGCGGGTTTCCTAGGAAACCCGTCCGTGGATGCGTTGGAGTGTTTTCTTAAGGACGACTTAGTGAAAATAGCCACCCACTTCGGCATTGCGTTTGGCGGTCATACACGAAAGCGGGAATTGAAGTCCCTTATAGTGACCAGGCTGGAGGAGTCGGATCTGGTGACGCCCAAGGATGATGCGGCTGGGGGAGCAGGTGAGTGCAAACCGAAGGTAAAGACTCCCTTCACGCTCCCCCTTTATGATTCCTCTTCTCCGGATGGTGCCGCTGGCTCCGGAGAGGGGGCGCGGCTCAAGGTGCGACTGGCTCGACTCGAGCTGGAGGCTCGGGAGAAGCACGAGCAGGCGCAGCGCGACCTTCAGCTCCAGATTCGGAAGCTCGAGATTGAGGCCGACACAGCTGTGCGCATCCGTCAGCTGGAGCTGTCTGCCCAGCAGGGGGGACCATCCGCAGGGATAGCACAGCGGCGCGCCGGCCGCTCCTCCCCTGTCCCAACATCCAGCCGTGTTTGACATCAGTAAGTACATTAACCTAGTACCGATCTTCCGTGAGTCCGAGGTGGATGCCTATTTTGGGGTGTTTGAGCGCATTGCATCTGCTCTGCAGTGGCCTTGGGAAATTTGGGCTCTACTACTACAGTGTAAGATGCATGGAAAAGCTCAGGAGGCTGTTTCGGCTCTTTATTTGGAAGACAGCCTGAAGTATGACTGCGTTAAAGCTGCCATACTAAGAGTGTATGAACTGGTACCTGAAGCTTGTCGGCAGAAGTTCAGGAACCTGAAAAAAGGACCCCTTTGTACCCATACGGAGTTTGCGAGGGAAAAGGGGCTTTTATTTGATAAATGGATTGCCGCTTGTGATGCTGCCGATTATGACTCTCTTCGTGAACTAATTTTGGTGGAGGAGTTTAAAAAGTGTCTACCTGAACGTGTTGTTGTGTATTTAAACGAACAGAAGGTGAACACGCTTTCTTCTGCAGCTGTGTTAGCCGATGAGTATGTTTTGACACATAAATTTGCCTTTCCTGTGTCCTCTGAGGGTGTAAGCCCGACTTCGGTGAAGAGTTATCGGTCGTTTCCGGCTCCTGCTTTCCAGAAAGAGGAGAGGTGTTGCTTTTACTGCCACAAACCGGGACACGTCATTGCTGATTGCCCTGCACTCAAACATAAGGAACAGCCTAAACTGTCGCCGCCTAAAGGTGTGGGTGTCGTGAAAGTTGACATTAAGTCAGATGGAGTTGAGGAGTTTTTTAAACCGTTTGTCTTTGATGGCTGGGTGTCTTTGGTGGGTGATAAAAATAACTGTTGTCCCGTGCACATTTTACGTGACACGGCTTGTTCACAGTCTGTTATACTGGCCTCTGTCTTACCCTTCTCTGATAAATCTACCTGTGGATATGATGCAATTTTACGGGGAGTTGAGATGGGTTATGTTTTACGGCCAGTACACAAAGTACATGTGCAGTCTGAATTAATCAGCGGGGTTTTCCCTGTGGCTGTATGCCCGGAGCTTCCAGTTGGAGGAGTCACGTTTCTAATGGGTAATGACATCGCGGGAGGAAAGGTGACTCCTACCCTGGAAGTGGCCAACGGGCCCCCCCCCCACTGACGTCACACAGCCTTCTAGTATCTTTCCCAGTTGTGTTATTACCCGTGCCCAGGCCCGTAAGGGGTGAGGATATTAATCTGTCTGACTCCATCTTAATGTCAGCTTTCGCAGATGACTCCGACAGGAAGGCTGACACTCAGGAAGCCGCTGAAACTCCGGAGTCTGGAGCGTCCGCAGTAGAGGAGGTGCCTCTGCCTGTGGATCGTGCCCGTCTTGGAGCGGAGCAAAAGGCCGACCCGACCCTAAGACAATATTTTTCTAGGGCGATGGATGCTACTCAGGTAAAAGGGGAGGGGGTTTATCTCATGGAGGATGATCTGCTGTTGCGCAGGTGGCCTTCAGTAGTTTCTAGTAGTGATCAGGTTCTTCAAGTGGTAATTCCTGCTATTTATAGACCCTCCATTTTAGCCATGGCCCACGAAAGTGTGTGGTCGGGACATCTTGGGGTTCGAAAAACCTACCGGCGCATTTTGCAGCATTTTTTTTGGCCAGGCATTAAAGCCGATGTAGCAAACTATTGTCGCAATTGTCATATTTGTCAACTAACTGGAAAACCAAATCAAAAGATCCCCTCCGCTCCATTGCGTCCGATTCCAGTGGTAGGGGAGCCTTTTGAACGGGTTATAGTTGACTGTGTCGGCCCTTTGCCTCGGACCAAAAATGGGAATCAATATTTACTCACCATCATGTGTGCCGCCACACGTTTCCCAGAAGCAGTGCCGCTACGTACCATAACTACCCGTGCCATCGTGAAGTCATTAACAAAGTTTTTTTCCATTTTTGGCCAGTCAGATCAGGGAACAAATTTTTTGTCTAAAATTTTCCAACAGGTCCTTCGAACGCTAAACATCCAACACGTTGTGTCTAGCGCCTACCATCATGAGTCTCAGGGTGCTCTGGAACGGTGGCATCAGATGTTAAAGTCTATGTTGCGCAAATATTGTCCTCAGACGAAGAATGATTGGGATGAAGGCATCCCGTTCCTGTTATTTGCAGCGCGTGAAGCTAATCAGGAATCCCTCGGGTTTAGTCCGGCGGAATAAGTGTTTGGTCAAGGCAAGCTGAACAAATTCTGTTGTGAGACATGGCACAGAGAAGATTGGCTGACAATTGTTTACAGCCAATCAGGATGCAGAACACAGTTCAGTTTAAAAGGACACAGAACAGTTTTAATGCAAGACTGATGCACATCTTACTAATATCCTTAAATATATTAAGTGTGTTTGAGATGAGCCAGGCGGACGCAGACTGATCGGTGTGCGGTGCATGCTGGCTAGTTTTTCGCTCCAACGTCAGATGTGTGCTCTCACAGAAGTTTTACGAGGGCGGCGAGTGCAGGCGTCTGGGTAAGCGAGCACAGCTGAAAATCTGGTACTGCACTGATTGCCTGCAATGCATTATAGGAAACAGACAGTTCATGTTATTTGAAGTGATGATAGATCAGAAATGAATGGCGCTCAATGAGGGAAAGCTGTGTAGTTTGTAATTCTTTCTGCAAATAGGGAATCACTGGTGAAAAAATAAACAAGATTTCTCTTTATGCAAATGGTTGTGGTAAAATCAACATCACTCAGATCCAGTGGGGAAATGTGCATTACACATGGGCCTTTAGTAGTGCTACGACTGAATCACTTAACCCCTCACTAACCATTTTCCGATGCAGAAACGAGCTTTGCATTGCATATTAAAAATTCCTGTAGCTACAATAAATGCCTCTAAATAAACTGAAGAAACAAAACAGCAAACAAAACTCGTTATGGAACTTTAGCCAGCAAAAAAAATTTAAAATAACCACATACATTTAGAATATTATTTATTATATTCATCATTTCACTCATCAAAAAATCGGACTATTTAAAGACAAAATGCATCTTCCTCTCTTTCCTCAAAAACAGTTCAATCACCCTGTCAAGTGGATTATCATGCTTCAGTTCGAAAAAAAAGTGCTCCGCAGCTGTGTGTCAAACTAGGCAAGGATGCATGTGGGAAATTTTTCCTGTATTCCTGAAACTGCTGTCCAATCAGAAGGTCTGAATACTGTGACGTTGCCTAAGCTAGAAGGCCATGCTGACGCAAACTCAAAATCTGATTGGTTGAAGGAAATTAATGTCTGCATTGATTTCACATTAGAGGGCCTGCACAACGGATATGTCATGGTTTGGATTTCTTTGTATTGGTTTTTGCTTTCCATCTTTTTTCTGTCATGTTTGAGTTCTGTTTCTTGTTTTATTTTGGAAGGTTTCCTGTTTTGTCATGCTTTTGAGTTTTACTTCTTTGGTCCCAATCTCTCCTGATCATGTTCACCTGTGACTTGTCTGTCCTGTCTGTATTTAAGTCATGTCACTGCCTTCCTCTTGTGCTGGTCCATTAACGTCTCTTCCCTGGCTGTCATGTCCATGTCCGTCTTCTGCCCTGTTTACCTGGTTAGCCCATAGTAAGTTTTTGTCTCTCTGCGTAGCAGCGCCTTCTGTTTGTGAATAAACCCCTTGCCGTGAGAACGTGTACCTCCCCAGTACCCCCCCCTTGCAGAAGCAGCCGGGCCCCCCCAACGCCAGAGGGCAGGGGGGCACAGGGGGTAGAGAGTGCAAGCCCCAGCCCGACCAATAGAGCAGCCTCCCCACCGTGCCCAGGGGGGCCAACGAGGGGCCCTGCCCCAGGGAGGCACCCAAAGCCCCAGACAGTTGGCCCACACCCCAGCCTCAGGCACGAGTCAGGACCCCCCAGGGAAGCCCCGCCCCCACGCCTCAGGCAGCCCTTTCCCCAGGCCACAGTTAGTTTAGGAGAGAGCAAAGCAGGGGGCGGCCCCCCCGCCTAGGAGGAGAACGCCCAAGAGGAGCGAGGGTCCCCAAGGGTATTATAAATATGGTCCGACCTGGCTCACCTGCAGTTGGAAAATATGAAGACAGCTGGTGCCCTGGGGCAAGAACAAGAACCGACACCACCGGGACACAGACAGCCCCTGGCTCAGATGTGATGTGATCCCCGGCTCCTGGTCTTGCCAGAGATGTCAGGGATCCCTCTCTCTGCGTGGAAAGAGGGCCGCCGGGCCCAGGAAGCCAGCACCCCAGGAGCACCGTGACAGAGGGCCCTCTGAGGGCCCTCGGTTCCCTCCGGCAGCGATGGGGCGGGGGACAGAAGATCAGAAGTCCCTCTTCCTTCTGTGATGTATGTGTGTTAGTGAGCGCGTGTGTTTAGGGCACTAAGGAAATCTACTGCTTGCTGGCAGTGATGTCCAAGCCCCCCCCTACGAAGGGTTCTTAATGTCTCAAGTGCAATTAAAACCGAGAGGAGGGGGTACGTTCCATATGACAACCAAGGGAGGGGGGCCACTGCCAAGTAGCTCCTCCCCCAAAGGTGCATTGCTGGCCACCAGCTGGAAGATCAGATGACAAACTTATTAATTGAGTAGTCTGAGATGGAAGAGATTTCATTAATAGTTGTTACTGTTTCATTTACACAACGTGAATGTCACGGTGTGGTGGGTGGCTCGAGAGCCGGTTGGACCCAGATGCAGAGGCAGGAGGCAAATGGGTTCAGGGCTAGGGGTTTAATAGAAAACAAAAGGCGCTGCCGAGCAGGATGACAAAAACCAAAAATCAAAAACTCACTGTGACGTGGCATGAGACAAGGAACGAGGAACATGGCATGGCATGACGTGAACACCGAGACAAAGGCTAATGGACCAACACAGGAGGAGGGCAGAGACAAGACTTAAATACAGACAGGCAGACAAGACACAGGTGGACACGATCAGGGCTGATGGGGAACAAAGGAAGTAAAACTCAAGAAAACAGACAAGACAGGAGACTTTCAAAATAAAACAGGAAGAAACAAGACAGAACAAGGAAAAACCAATACAAAAGAAACTCAAACCATGACAGTGAATTATTTTAAAAAAGTAATATTTCATCCGCATAAAGGCTAATTTTATGATGGCTGTGTTTGGTTTTAAATCCTTTAATGCGCTCATTCTGTCTTATTGCTGCAGCTAGAGGCTCAATAAATTTAGCAAAAAGAGAGTGAGTGAGTGGGCAACCCTGTCTGATTCCTCTTCCAAGAACGAACCTGTCAGAAGTTTTCTTGTTTGTTCTGACTGATGCATTTGGGTTGTGATATAATATTTTAATCCAATTGATGAACGATTCCCCTAACCCAAACTTGTGGAGGGCAGCAATGAGGAACTTCCAGTTTACTCTGTCAAATGCTTTTTCAGCATCCAATGAGAGTATGGTAATTTCCTGGTTTTTGATAGTGGCAAAGTCTATTATGTTACCAAGTCTGCGGATGTTGTCACTCGAGTGTCTGCCTTTGATAAATCCTATTTTGAATTATACGAGGAGTAATTTTTTCTATTCTCTGTGAATGGCAAATGGCGTATACTTATATAGCGCTTTTCTACCTACAAGGCCCAAAGCGCTTTATAGTCACAGACCCATTCACTCAATCACACACATTCACACACTGGTGGCAGCTCCGCTGCCAAACACATGCGCCTGCCTACCACCAGAGGAAAATTGGGGTTCAGTGTCTTGCCCAAGGACACTTTAACTCATTGGCGTGCAAGGCGGGAATCTAACCTGCAATTTTACGATCATGGGTCGACCGCCCTACCACTGCACCACGGCCACCCTCTGTGCTGGAGCTTTGCCAATAATTTTTACGTCTGCCTTGATTAAAGAAATGGGGCGATAGCTTAAAGGCCTTGTGGGATCTTTGTCTGGTTTTAGAAGGAGAAATATGTTGGCGGAGTTCATGTTAGGTGGTATTATTTGGCTTTACTTGATAAATGTTACCATTTCATAAAACATTGGTGCCAGCTGTTCTGAAAATTCTTTATAAAACTCAGCGGGAAAGCTGTCAGGCCCTGGTGCTTTACCATTAGGCATAAGTAACAGAGCTTCATGAAGCTCAGACAACGAGAGTGGGGAGTCTAAGTTTGTCATCTGATCTTCATTTAATCTGGGTAGGTTTACTTTATCAAGAAATGAGTTGATGCTTTGCTCTGATGGGTCAATCTGTGATGCGTATAAGTTTTTATAAAAGTCTTTAAACACAATATTGATTTTGACCGGATCATGAGTGGCATCTCCTGTTTGGTCAATGATGGGAGTGATAGTTGATTTTTCTTTATAAATTTTAAGCTGATTAGCAAGAAATTTGCCAGATTTGTTTGAGTTTTCAAATCTTTCAAGTCGTAGCCTTTGTATTTGGAATTGTGTTTGTTTATTGATGATTTATTGATTGATTGATAATTTAACTGAAGCTTTAATTTTTTTCAGATCTCCCAGAATGTGTTCCTGTGTTCCTTTGGATTTATTTTCTAGTTCTAATAATTCTGCCTTCTCTTTGTGATAATAATTGGAGCGCCAAGCGTCACAGAGACCCAGATCATTCATGTACTGCTTTAGTATACTTGCAGACTGCCATGTGCACTGGTTTGCTGCTGTGCTGAGTCTGTTCAGGATCCAGAATAAGATTAGCGTCTCCTCCTATAAGAATTGTGGAGTCAGAGTGAACCGAGAGTGAGGTGAAGAATCTGTGAAAAAAGGAAGAGTCGTCAACATTTGGGCCATAGACACTCACTATACTAAAGTCCTTATTCTGAATGGATATATTAATGATTATAAATCTGCCTTCTGGGTCAGTAACTGTATCCTTATGAGTAAATTTAATGTTTTTATTAATTAAAACAGCAACTCCTCTTTGTTTGGAGTTGTAACAAGCAGAGTACATGAATGGAAACTGTGACCAGCACAGAAGATGATCAGCTGATTTAGATGAGTGGGTCTCCTGCAGTAAAGCTATATCTGCATTTAGACCACACAGGTGGTTTAACATTTTCAGTCTCTTTGACCCAGAGCCAAGTCCACGCACATTCCAGCTAACGATGTCAAGACTGTTCAGAACTGCTCTAACTGGGAGAGTGTAAAGCTAAATAATGCGTGTGTGCCAGTCCGTGTGCGCGTGCCAGCTGTGAAAACCCGCTGCACAGAGAAGTGCTGTGCATATGCGCGTGCCCGCTGCGCAGGAGAAAGCTGTGCATGTGTGCGTGTGAACGTTTTCTGGCTATGTGAGCTGCAAAACGATCAAACAGGGTATCATAGTTCTTAGTGTTCTAAAAACTATGTAACAAATGAACTCTAACAAAATGGAAAGTTAATCACATAATAATAAATCTACATATAATATCAACTATGTCAATCAATCGGTCAAATAACCTTCCTATCCAGCCATCTTGAAAAACACTTAAATATATAAAAGGCTGCACGGTGGAGCTGTGGTTAGCGCCCTGGTTAAAGTCCCAGCTGGGGGACCTTAAAATAGAACACCACACTTAGCTGTGTGGAGGTTGCATGGTCTCTGTCTCTGTGACCCATTTAGGGTATTTCCTGTCCCACAATAGTCCAAAAAAAAAAAAAAAATTAATAAAATGGAGGACATTTTTTATTGTCTCAATGAAAATAAGAAAAAAATCACAACGTTTAGGAGAAGGACAGTTGCATCAATACTCCATATTGGATTTGGACTCCACCCACTTATTTAGTTACTGAACACATCATGTGCAAAAAGCGGAGTCCCTAATTGGTGGATGCTCCGCGTTGTCCTTGCCAAAGTTGAGTTTTTTTTAACTCTTGATGCACTACACCCCCCCAAAAACATGCAGCTGCCCCCCTGGGAAGTAATCACAAAACCATCGACACCTTAAGGTTAGCGATTAAGAGAAAAAGGAAGAGGAAAATAAGATGTTCAGGAGAGACTGGGGAGATAAATGTATTTACTCTGGATTGTTTGTTTTTATTGTTATGTTTGACTTTCAAAAATTGTTTTAAAAAAAAGAAATGACTGCAGTTTCTTGTAGGTCAAGTTCATTTTTACTTTTGACAAAAAAAGAACACTTATTTAAACATAAACATTGCCCTCATAAAGTAATTTTTGCTTTTCATAGCATTTTGCAACAAAAGAAAATGATGTTAAGATATTCTTTTTTGTAGTACATTTCAGCACTTGTTTACAGCCAAACCAGTAAGATGACCAGAAAATTCTAGTGATGTAGTTTTACACAGGTAATGGAAAGTTTTTTTTGTTATGTTTCCATTGGGGTCGTAACTGAGATGGCAGTGTGATTACCAGCCAATCAGTTCGGTCTGAAATTGTTCCCTCCCTTTTTTTTATCACTTAAAAAAGAAAATCCTCCTCTAATGCGACATAAGTCATCTGCAGACCAGAGAATAAGAAGTTCAGAAAATGCATGTTGTACTTTGTTCACTGCTGATACTTCAACTTGGATGTAAGTATGTGCAGAAATTTCAGTGTTTAAAAATAAGGATAATGAGTTATTGTCTTTTTGCACAATATGACAAAATGCTGATTATGATATTGAATTGATTATACTGTAATAATTATTGTGTTGTGTTACGATTGTTTTAGGTTGTACAGATGAAGGATTTGAAATAAAGACAGTAAA
>CM074496.1:7599179-7621175 GCA_037389245.1 Oryzias sinensis
TACTTTTCCTCACACGCACATATATACTCGTCTTTCACATACATATATTATTTTTTAAGAGTGACAATGAGAGTGAGAATGTATGTATGTGTAAGGTAATATATATGCATGCGAGAGAGAGAATATATGGATGCGCAAGTGAGAATACATGTAAGTGCAAGTGAGAATATATGGATGTGCAAGTGAGAATATATGTATGCGTAAGAGAGTATATATGAATGTGAGAGCAAGAATGTATGAATGTGAATGGTTCAGAATAAATAATGTCTTATACGGCCCCTCATAGTTGAGAGCTCAATGTTTTATCCCCTAAAGGTTCAGAGCACTGTCTAGTGGGTCTAGATGACCCAACTAGTTACATGACCAGCATTTTGTAAGAACAAAAAAAACAATACCAATGAATAACAGATGAAACAAAATGTATAGTTGTGTTTCTACAATAATGAAAAGATTGAAGAGGTTTAAAAGATTATGTAAACAACACTAAACAAAACTATTTTATAACAGCACGGTTAGTGAAAAATTACTTCATGTTGACACCCTTTTTTGTTTTTTCTTCTCAAAGTTTTGGGTCCAGGGTTGTGTCTCCAAGAACAGGCATCATCCTAAATAATGAGCTGAGAGACTTTTGCGGGAGAGCAGACAGCATCTTACCTGGTAATCTGACCAGCATCATCTCATTTTCATCTTAGCTTCTATAAGAAAAACTAGAATGCAGTTATTTTAAATACTTGATTGTAATAACACAGCTTTTGTTTTTTGATTATCTCACTGTCCAACTGAAAAAGAGCAGGACGGAAAGAGGCAACTTTTTAACATTTGAGCTCTTCTTATTACTGACCTTGTAACACATAATCGCAACTAGACGTTCTGTTGACAGGGGAGCGTCCCCCCTCATCCATGTCCCCCTTGGTGCTGAAGTCTAAATCAAGGATACTTACGATTGGAGGATCTGGTGGGGGCAGGATTACGACTGGAATGGCATCGGTATGTGTCTATAGAGGTCTCGCTTGATGCAGAAAAGATTTTGAGCTTACAATTCTAATAACAAAGCTGTCTTTATATCTATATTTTAGATGTTGATTATCAGAGTTAAATCAAAACAACTTTTTTTTTGTATATGAAAAAAACAATGTTTTTTGTTTTCAAGGCTCTCATTAACCACCTATGGTTAGGAAAAAGTCTTAAGGACGCCATTTATACTTCTGTTGTTTTTGTGAACTCTGAAAATGCAGTGGATTTTGAACCTGACTTTGACAAGGTAAAAAGCATTTATTGTTAAAACAACGTTACGCCTTTGCTCCATCTGAATTATTTTCTTCTTTTTGCTCCTCAGGATGTGATTGAGGGTCTTAAAGCACTGGGACACAACCATACAACGACCCGAAAATTTTACAACAATGTTAACGCTGTGGAGAAAGAGGACGGCTGCATCTTTGCTGTGTCTGATTTCAGAAAAAAGGGAAAGCCAGATGGTTACTGAGCTCACATGTGATGAATGTCATTAAAAGACTTTTGGAGATGTGAAAACAAAGAAACAGCAGCTGAATGTGTGTATATGTGAAAGAAGCAGTGCAAAAGGGTTCCACCAACTGAACTTACACTGATAATGTTTTATACAACCTTTTTTTTAAATAACAAGTTTGACCTTATACAGTGAAGCAATTCCTCTTTGTCATTTCATTTCAATCATTTTTCATCTATGCATTTTTTTTTCTTTCATGAAAAGTGTTGTTTATATGTTTCACAATTGAAAAGGAGCAGCATTGAAGAATATAATTCTTCGAATTATCTGCTCCTTTTTAAACATTGCATCATTTTACACTTCTCACCCAATCACCTATGCTCAAGTGTCAACATACGGTTCAAATAAACATAGTAAAAACACTCCATTCATTAAGTACATACAATCCAAACATTCCATTCAATTGTCAAGTTTACATCCGTTTAAATTGAATATTTTGACGACCTTTTAACTAATTCTCCTGGGAATTCCACGTTTTTCCCCCTGCTATAGGCAAACACTTTTGCTTTAGTGTTGTTTGTGCAAACTGTTGTTTGAAATGAAATCTTCTTCTTTGATTTTCATCTCCTGTAGTTAAAATAAAAAGCTTTTGCAAGTCTTCTGGTATTTCTCTGTTTCTAGCTTTAAACATAACTAATAAGGTCTGCAAAGTTTGACTAAATCTGACTTCATGAAAGGTTCATTTGTATGATCTCTAAAGTCAGCTTTGTGAATAATTTGAATGGCTCTCTTTTGTAATAAAATGAAGGGCATTGTATTAGTTTCCCCACACTATATGTAAAATAAGGTAAAACCAAAGAGCAATATAACATGTGAATAATATGACATGGTCAAATAAATGTGGATTTGTTCAAAACATAAAGGCTCTTGGCTACTTTATTTTCTACATAAAATATATGAGATTTCAATGTTAATTTGTCGTCCAACATGACCCTAAACATTTTAATTCAGACACCAGTTCCACATTTATGTTGTCAATGGACAAAATCACTTGTTTTTAATTAATTACACAATACCATAAACTTTGTTTTTGTTTGATTCAAAGATGATTTACTGTAATCAAACCACATTGTAGCCCTTGTGTTATCCTAGGCATTTTAACATTGGGAGTTGGGTCATCTAGACCCTCTAGACAGTGCTCTGAACCTTTTTTCTTCAATGATTTGTGATCTTCACTGGTGTCCATGGATTACATGAAATCTTTCCACCTTTATCCACCTTTGTCATGGTAGGGAGAACACGTCAAAGTAAGGGTGGGGTCATCAAAGATGGCACAAGGGTTAAATTTAATCATTTCCTTTTCAATACTTTTATTTCCAGATTATTCCCAGAGCAGAAACAGTGTCATCTGCAAATAAAACAAATTGTAAAAATTAAGTAATTTGAGCAGTTGTCATTTACAAAAACACAACCAGAAATAGTCTAATATAGTTTCATCACTGCTCTTTAACCCCGACTGTTTTTGGATAAAGTTTTTGTTTCTACAGATAAATAAAAATTAAATAGATTTGGCTTATATTTAATGTGTATTTAAAATGTTCTTGTTATAAAAAAAATTAAGATTTTAATATAACATTTAAAGACTTTCATTTTCATTATTGATAGTTTGGAATTATTTCATCTAGAAAGTGAAAACCCTTTTTTTTTTCGCCTTACATTAAATCAATTTTCTATTGTTTTAAAGTTATTGAAAACTCCACTGTAAAATATTTGGCTCACTTTACAAACTAACTTTTACATCAAACATTTTGTTTCCGGTTTTTATTAAAAAAAAACATGTTTCTTTCTTTGCTGTCTTTAAAGTCAAATGCATCTTAAAGTCCAGGTTGGAAAAACACAACAAAATGTCATACACTTTATTAAGTACAAGTAGTATTTACAATATGTACATCATGACACATTACTGACTTTGTAATCACTGCTGCATACTTTCATCGGTATTTACAGTCAATAATACCATATGTTGATTCAGAAATACAATATTTTCCAAACAAAACAAACCTATGGGAGAAGGAAATTCAAGTAGCCGTGCCTCAACACTAATCTATGATCATGGTACAGAGGTATGCGAGAAACACTGAACAGGTGCATTGTGGTCTGAAGACTTCCAACCACACTCAGCTGGGAGCAGAAAGTCAGTGTGAAGCAGAACGGCACAGGTTCATGTGAGTCAGTCGGCTTTGGTCTGCAGCCGTCCTCCAACAGCTACAAGTGAACATCACCGCAGCAAAATAAAAGACCGTCACCGCCTCCGAATTCCCAGAAAAAGGCTCCAAAAGTATCTTTTTAGAAGACGGCTGTGACCTTCCTGGACTACATGCAGCGTGGATGCCAATATTCTGTCCTTAAATAAAACAGGCTCTTCTTCAGAAATCAGCTGGTCAATGGAAAGGAGGGCTTGTTAGCACTCATGTTCCCAGGATGCAACTCTCATGGAGAAATCAAGCTCCTTGAGCTGAAAGCATGTGTTGCATTGGGATCCATGGCTGTTCTGCACATGTTTGGGTTGCAGCCAGTTAGTTAATATATATGAGAACTGGACTGAGTGCCCCCCCCCCCCCCCCGGGGTTTTTCCAAAATAGAAAGTACCTGCTTGAAAAATTGAACATGGAGGAGAAATAAATAATAGCAGTGTGGTGAAGCGTTCAGTGCGTTCCTGATCGTGCATCACGTGCTCGGTGTGCTTGTAGCTTTGCTTGCTCCAGTTCTCATATACAGTCAATGGTTCTGGCTAATTTTAGGACTCCATAACACAAGACTCCAGAGCTGCTCTGCTGTCTTCCTGTCCTGTGTCTTATGTTTCGGTTTAAAAAAAGAAATCACAGTAGTCAAACAAACCGTACTTTGTCATGTGAGGAGGCCCTAAAAACAGACTGAATTTTCTCCACACAGATCCTCTTCAGGACAGAAACGCTGAAGTCTTCATCCTCCAAACCAGTTTTTCTTCTCTTCCCTGGGACTGCTGGTGGTTACCACGTTGTAGGGCGCTGTGTTCTAGTTGACGGCGGCGGCGGCGCTTTCTCTCCGCCCCTGCTTCTTCAGCAGCTGGATGCGGTTGTGCACATAAAACTTGATGGCTCGCCAGTCCCTTTGGTTGCTAACCAGCAGGGGGCACAGTTCCAAGCAGCGTTCACAGTCCGCTTTGGCGGGGACGCGCAGCTCCAGGAGGTTTCTCTTTAGGTGAGTCTCTACCGCCACGCGCTCTGCCTCTGACCACGGACGCTTCAGCACCCCGCGCTTTCCTGCGGTGAGATTTCCAAAAGCAGGAGCAGCTGAATGCAAGGCATCGAACCAGAACCCAAATGTGATCGTTCTGAACCGACTTTTACCTGATTTGGGCGGCGTGCATCTCCTCTTGTTGGCGTTAGCTACAGGTACAGGCGGGCTGGCAGTAGGTGGAGGATTGGGCGGTTTTTTCTTCCGTGGAGGTCGCCCGGGTCCTTTCTTCTTCTCCAAAACTTCAGTTTTCACTTTGACTTCCTCTTTATCCTCCTCCCCCTCAGAATCTTCAGAAAAGGAATCTGCCGAGTTGCCGGACATGACTAGAGAATAAAATGGTTCAATAGGTTAAATGTTGCTCCCTCAGTCTGTTCTTCTGACCAAAGCAAAACAGGATTTTCATTGGGATCTCAGGAAATATCATCAATTTGTGGGAAAAAAAGCTTTCAACATGCAACAAATATGCCCTTCTTGTGCAGATCTTGGCTGTTGTTTTAAAGACTTAAACAAACAAAGAAACATACACAAATAAGAAATAACTGATTGGAAACTTTAAAAAGACAGAAATGAGACTTTCCATCAAGTATTCCTCAGATGTTTTCATGAGGGTTATCTTTTTATCTCCACCCTGGTGGACATTTAGGGAAATACTTTTTGTGTTTAGCTCTTCTTTACGGAAATGAGAAGGACTTGAAACTGTGCAATTCAAAATAAAAAGTGAATTTTAGTAACAACAACAAAAATCTGATGGGTCAGAAAAAAAGAAGAATTTTTCAAATAGCATTAATAAAAGAATTATTTTTATTTTTAAGAATAAAAGTATTGTTTAGTATAAAAAAGAAATCGTAATTTATTTAACAATAGATGCATTAAATATTGTCTTCCTCATGGTTAGTTTTAGGGCTCCAAACTCGCGATATGCGATGTTAGTGATTTATATTGCGATGACAATATAACCTGGGATATTTGAACAAATAGCAAAACAACAAAAAACCTAATTTCCATTTCACTGCAGTTTAATTACATAAGAGTCAACATACCTTAAATTACACTCGAAATGAGACTAGACGACCTGGGGGGCGAGCATCTAACATAAAAGGGCTTCATCTGATTGCTCAAATGCATACATGGATTTATTTGATTTGCTAAATACTTCAAGCTGCCATCAGATTATTTTAGCACATTTAAAGTAACCAGTTATAACGATTTTCACCTTCTTTTGGGATACGCATATTGCACAGTTCAATTTCGCTGTAACGATAAATGTGCGATTTATTGTGAAGGCCTAGTTAGTTTAGAAAAAACTAAAAACCTGAATGTATTAAATGTTTTTCTTTGAAATGAAAAATGCATCATTTTAAAGACCAACTCTGACCATCAATCTATTTTTAAAGTGTTCCCAGTGGTCTTATGATGATGATTATGTGTTTGTTTTTTTGTTTTGTCTTGTTTTCTAGGCGTGTTTCTGCAGAGCAGCAGGAGTTCATTCAGAGAATTCATTCAGAAAGTTGTGGGTGGGATACATTATTAGAGATTCATATAGATACATAGAATATATATATATATATTTATATATTTAACCTCCTGTTTTTGTGTGTTAGTATTGGTAGTTGTCTTTGTTTGTCAGATCGTTTTTTCCAGTGCGGTTTGGTTCGTTTGTTGTTGTTTTTATCCGTTGTCACACTTAAATAAAATAAATAAAAATTAATTAAAAAATAAAATAAAATAAAAAGAAAGTTGTGGGCGGGGCTGTTGGGAGGGAGCAACCCCGTCCCCTCTTCCCCTCCCCATTGCTTAGAGCTTGGAGCCTTTCCAGTGTTTGTCTGTCACAAATAAGCTCTTTTTCAAAGGTTTTTTCGTCTGCTCCTGATTCACAAGGATTTGAATAAAGAAAACTTGAGCTTAATTTAATCTATGCATACTGTCCATTTTTGGAAACATGGCACCAGAACAGGTTAAAAACACCAAAAACATCATTTTCAATCATCGGAGTAGGTCGAGCACAGAAACTACTTTTAGTTTGAAACCTCTGAGATAGATCCTGTATACGTTTAATCAAAGTTCATTGATCTCTTACCGTCTAACTCCAGGCAGATGTCTTGTAAACTCATCCCCCTGAACAGCACCCCCTCCCTCTCTCCGTAAAGAACCACGCGACCCACTCGGCCCATCAGCGCCGGGTCCCGTGTGATGGCCGAGCAGCTCTGCGTCACGTGGAACTCCCGCTCCAGGAAGTCCTCCAGGCGTTTGACGGCGCCGCTCTGGCTGTCGCCCTCCTCCAGCAGCAGCAGCTGGGTGAGGATGGCGACCTGCCGCCGCACGCGCGTTCCCGTGATCACTCCGGGGTTTTTGGCTCCGCTGGCTCGGGCCAGGTTTCTCAGCAGGTCTGTGCCTCGGAGGGGGGTGGCGGGGGAGTGGTAGGGCCGGGAGAAGACGTAGGGGCTTTCGGGGTCCACGCCCACGTTGGGGCTGGTTCGCAGCAGCAGTTCTATGCAGGATTCACAGTGTGGGGGGAGAATGAGAGGCTGGACGCGACCGCGTTTGCCCAAGACACCCGCTCGGGGGAGGTGACACAGGACCTGGCGCTCAAAAGGCGACAGGAGAGCCTCCATGCTGGAGGGAGAGGCGGCACTGGAGCTGGACTGAGGGTTGATCCGGTTCCGGTAGTCCTGGATGGAAAGCTTAGCCACCTCACACTCCCGGTGCCGGTTGTAGAGGATGAGCAGGGAGAGGCTGGCGTGGCAGAGCAGACGCCAAGCCTCAGCAGAGTGAGGAGAACGGGTTAGGGAGAGGAAAGAGGAGTGCTGCTGGTGACGGAGATGGTGGACCAAACAGGACAAGGACGACAGGAGAGGACTCACGTGTTGCCTGTGGGGGCTGAAAAACAAAAACAGGAAAAACTCTCAGTTTAAACGAGAAAAAAGAAAAATCGAAAGCTGAGCTTCAGAAATGGATTTGATGGGAATCGAACCGCACCTCACGAGTTCTCCATTCTTCTCTGGCGCATCGTCTTCCCCTTCGCCGCTCAACTCCAGATCCTCGTCTGGATCCACGTCCGGCTCTGGCGTTGGAGGTGGACGCAGCTCTTCTTGATTTCTACTGTCCACATCCACCTGCTGCTGCTCCTCGTGTTCCCTCTTCAACCTCCGGCCCCTTCTGGGAGTAGAGGCTGAAGGAGGAGGAGGAGACGGACTCTTGACGCGGGACACCATGGAGGGTGTGGATAGTTTGACAGCAGGCGGAGGTAAGCTACAGCCTTTCTTAGGGGCGGCGGGAGGAGCTGAGGTGGGCGGGGAAAGCGACAAG
This sequence comes from Oryzias sinensis, assembly GCA_037389245.1. Classification (NCBI taxonomy): domain Eukaryota; kingdom Metazoa; phylum Chordata; class Actinopteri; order Beloniformes; family Adrianichthyidae; genus Oryzias; species Oryzias sinensis. Next base: position 7,607,230 of record CM074496.1, read on the forward strand.
GAGAAGGAAACGTTCCCAGGACCCAAACGGGAAGCCGGCGACTCCCTCTGGAACAGGGAGGGAGGAGCGGCGTTGGAGGGCGATGGATGCGGCACGGCGAAGGAGTGGCTGTGGGACGCGGAGGCCGTGGACGATAGGGAGTGGGGGACGCCGCCGTTCGAGGAGGAGGAGCTGTGCGAGTGCAGGTGTGCCAGCTCCATGGCGGTCCGGACCTCTGGCTGGTTGGCGTGGTACTTCTCCAGGTGTCGTGCTAGAGAGCGGTAGTGGCGCCCGCAGTACGGGCAGTGCTGGCGCCGGCTCACCGCCGCTCCGCTGGAGCTGCCGATGTTTATGCTGATGTTGTTGTTGATATTTGTGGTGGGGGGCGCGAGGCTGTTGAGGGGGGGCTGGGATCCAGCTGGGGGCGCCACAGACGCCGGGTGAGTAAAGGAGGAGCAGGGGCGAACCGGCCCCCTGGGGGGAGAGGGCCCGCTCTTCTTTTTGGAGTCCACCGCTGTGGGGATCTTGCGTTTCTTCCGACGGCGCAGTATCCGCCCCCGCATCTCCTCAATGTCCTCTTCCTCATCGTCGTCGTCGTCGTCATCGTCCTCCTCCTCTTCGTCTTCTTCGCGGTCTGAGTCACTGGGCTCCGAGTGGGTCAGGGGGGAGGATGAGGGTGACAACGACCAGGAAGGGGTGAGGTAATCAGACACAGAGAGGGAAAGCGGGTGGGGGCCGCCCTCATCTTCCTGTTTGAAGAAACGTTTCAAAATAAAACAAAAAGGATCTACTTTAAAGGCCTAAAAAATAAAGGTAACTTCAAAAGAGTTTGATTTAAAAAAAAAAAAAAGAAACAGAAAAATGTGTGTGTTTGTTGTTGAAATCAAATTAAAGCTCACCAATGCATTCTCCCCCCATTCCGTGAGGCTGTAGTCCACTGTGATCTCCTCCCCTTTTGCGATGTCTCGGATTGCTATGACGACCAGGCGCACCTGAGTCCCGCAGTGGACCTCTCGTATCCGGCAGTTGGGAGGCGGGTGGAAAAGCACGGGCCCCCGAACGCTGCTCGCCCCCTCGTCCCCCAGCTCTGGCACGCTGAAAAGCACAGACTGACTGATCAGTCTCATTTCTAACGCTGGAGATGCAGCTGTAACAGTTTCATTAAAATAAGAGTCATCATTTACACACAGCTTGATATCGCAATAACGATACATTTGTGATTTACTGTGCAGGCCTAATCCGAAGTCCATTTTTCTTAGTTTTCTGACACGTTTAAGTATTATTTATCATGGTTTGTTTTAATAGCTTAAAGTCCCATATCTGTCACACACCTGGATCTGTGAAATTTGTTCTTTACATTAGATCCATTCCCTGGGGGAGCGGTGAGCTGCAGACACAGCCGCGCTCGGGGACCATTTGGTGGTTTACCCCCCCAAATCCAACCCTTTAATGCTGAAGCGGGGAGGCATTGGGTCACATTTTTAGTCTCTGGTGTGACTCGGGCTGGAATTTGAATTCCCAACCTTCCGGGTCGGGGTGGGGGTGGGGGGCACTCTACCACAAGTCCACTGAGCTGTTTTAAGGTGTCTTGGTTTTCCTCTTCTTATTTTGATCATTTCGTTTTTTTATTTACAGAATCTAAAAACACGTTGTTGCCAACATCAACCTGTAAATTCTGCATTTGGTTTCTCATGTCCATTTTTATTAAGGTCAGTTTAGCAGAAAGAGTGCTTCCTTACATATCTGGCCATGGACTGAGAGCACCTTGGGGTCTGGCTGGAGCTAGAATCTAGACCAGTGGTCCCCAACCTTTTTGTCACCGCGGACCGGTACAACGCAAGACACGTTTACCGCGGACCGGTGTGTGTGTGTGTGTGTGTGTGGGGGTTGAGGTGCAAAGCAAGGCACGTTTACCGCTGCCTGTTAAAGGCAGATTTCCCTTTTTAAGTGAGTGCAGGTTCCTATTCTGTCCCTTCATTAGACTGTTTCCCCCTTGTCAAAGCAACTTTCTAAAGAAGTTTGTTTTGGTCATTTTGGTTGTTTGGGTTTAATTTTAGCCGCGACTTTGACGTGCGTTAAGTGTGACCGATGTAACAGAGAGAATCCGGTCACTTTTCAAAATAAAACGTTTTTTTCGGAAAAAAACTAAGATGGAAATTATTTTTTTCTTTCTGTGCGTCCCGGTGCCAAAATTTCCCGCGGCCCAGTGCCAAGTGTCCCGCGGCCCGGTACCGGTCCGCGGCCCGGTGGGTGGGGACCACTGATCTAGACGGTCTCTGCAGGACAACAGGAGACTCCTCCACCAAAACAAGTCGAGGCCCAGACAGGCTCCCAGCTGTAACTGGATGATTTGGGGCATGACGCAAAAGCTATTTCTTTGGCAAAAACTTGTAAGATAAGTCCACAAGTGTTACTTTATTTTGAAAACAGAGGATTCCCATAGAATTTGTGGTTTCAGTCCCTAAAAGGCTTTGTGTCAGCTTGTGGACTCCAGGTCTATCTTTGTTGCTGCTCCGCTATTGCATGCTGGGTGAGAAATCCATTTTATCAATAAATTCAAATTTTTAATTTAAGAAAAGATATTTTTGGGAGAATCTGGATTGTGTCAACACAGCTCTCTGCGTTGTTCAGCGTGAGATCCGCCCATCCGTCTCTCACAATGCGCAGGCGTACAAATGGCTGCTAGTAAAGAGGAACTTGTTACCAAAACAGCAACAGTATCACTTATTTGGAACTGGTTCGGTTTTGTTCAGGGTCCAATCCTCTGGGTTTTCCACAAACACACATGCATAGGTGACTACAGAAGGCTTTGCTCACCAGAGCTGAGTGGGATCAGGGAGGTAGTAGGGGCTGTCAGGTGGGGGTAGGCGATCTTCTGCACCCTCTGGGTACTGTCCATCACCTTAGTACAAGAAAAATATGAAGGATTTTCTCATTTCCATAAGAGCAACTAGGAGTTCAGAGGGACATTTAGCCTCACAGCATCAGAAGAAGACATGGCGTGCGCAGACCTACCAGGACTGTAGCTGTGCTCCGACATGCTCTCCTCCTCCTCATCTTCTGTCACGTATGCACGGTCGCACACCTTCACGGGCGTCCCCTTCCTCTTTCTCCCACACACACGCCTTTAGAAACAAAAGCCATTTGATAATCCCAGAGAAGCATTTGGAAAGGAAAAACCAAAAGCAACGCTCGAGGGCTCCTGCATGCCAAGAAGTGAGACCCCAGCTTTGTCTGTTCATATCACCATCATCAGGGGCTGCAACACATCGTTTGTCTGGGAACGGCAAAGTGCTACAGAGGCAAAGGGAAAAGCATTACAACTGTTAGGCCTAAACATGATGATCAGTTTCACAATGTGACGTTTCTCCTATGCTGTCAAAGCCATTTTTGAGCTTTACTAAAACATATCAAGTGGTTATTTTTAATATTTAACCCTTCATTAGCTTTAATGAATATGGTGAAAAGCATCCCAGTCCTTCAACCGGTGAACCCTCATCAAAGTATGAAACATTCTAGTCAACCCTTTTGACACAGTTCATTTAACACAGTCAGTTATTTCTTTCTTTTTCTAGAAATGTTCCAGAAAGATGAAATGATCAGCTGTTTAACGAGCAACAAATCTAAAAACAGACAATCATAAATGAGCTCTAATAAGGTTTGTGCCGATGGACGATACCATCGTGATGCCACGCCGCCGCCACGCTGCGAGCCGCGGTTACATGTACAAAACATCTTGATCGGATCAATGGTTGGATTAGAATTCAACCGTGTACATGGGCCCAGAAAACCTTTTTCCGATTGTAACAAACGTTCACATGGTCACACTTTCGGTCTGAATAAATCATTCGCACATGTGCAGTAGTGTTTGAAATACCGGAAGCGGAAATGAGTTCCGCTGATCTGCCAGCTCGGTAATATACGACATGATCTTCTAAACGTGCTTTTATTAATGTTACAGTTATTATGAAGCGCCTGTTCGTTGATCATTTTAATTTGAATCCGTGTGGTCAGTTCTTTTTCTGTTGAAGAACGGAGCCGGAAGAAGCCAGGGCTAGGAGAGGCTAACACGGGTTAACAACATTTAGCCTTTGATGAACATAAATCCATGCGGGAACTACAGCAATCTGCAGTTTGGCTGAACGTAAATATGTGGGATTAACATCAGCCTTTATTTTGTCAGGACTGGAAACACAAATCCACCTGATTGTTTGAATGGTTTTTAAGGACTGAGGGACATTTCTGCTTTGAAAAGCTCACTCACTGCCCCAAAGCCGCTGTGTGAGCTGACGGTCCGAGCTTCCCGGACACACACTTTTACTGGAAGACCCGGTTCTCCTGAGTTCGGTAGCTCGTTCACCTAGAGCTGCGGGACGGATTGCAGTTCGAAGTCTCCCACACATAGCGCACATGTAACAAAGCATCCTCCCTTCCCCTCAAACACAAAGTCCGTCTGCTCTGCTCACGGAGAAAGCACTGACGTCATCGCCCCGCCTCCGCGCCGCCGCTGGAAATGCTTATTCTAATTAAATAATGCGACAATGTTCGCGGGGTGGATGTTAAAATGAAAATGCAATCCCCTCTTTAAATTTTCGTTTTAATTATGACACAGAATAAGCGTTTTTTAAGTAGAAATGAAAATGCATTTTGAAGTATTGCTTTTTCATTTTAATTTTGAGTCATTTGATGCAGTTACATTTTGAAAATGAAAAAGCATTTCTATTAATCTATTTTAATTGTCAAATTAGACATTTCTAAATGACTTTTGCTACACATTTACCAGAAAACTTTTTGAAAATGAAATGTCAAATCCAATTTTATTTATCACTTTTAGTAACAGAATAAGCAGTGTTGAAGAAGAAAAGGAAAAAACATTTTGGCAGATTGCTTTTTCATTTGAATTTTCAGTCAAAGAAATGCAGCTTCATTTTGAAAATGAAAAAGCATTTCTGGTTTTGACTTTTATTTTTAATTATCCTACAGAATCGCTTCCATAAGATAAACTGGATTTGGAATGTAATATCTATTTTTCTCCTGTAAGCCCACTGGGGGTAAATCAGTCGGATGTTGGGTTGATGGTCAGGAAACAGTAGTTCTGTGACCAACACTGCAAACACACTGCACGAGGGAACGATTTGCTGTTGATGGTTGCACATACAGGGGGATTCTGATTAAGTAGTCCATAGTTACATGGCATGCTCCCCAGCACCCTTCATAAATCCCTTCACTGCCCCCTCAGTGAAACAAAAAACGGCGGATATCCAGCTCTTACTCTGTCAGAGTACAGTCTAGTGTTAAAGGTATTGGGCAGGAACTTTGTTTACTCAACACCGAAGTCCTGTTCTGCTGTGGCTGAACAGCAGGGAAAAGCTACGATATAAATAAGAGAGCAAGAAAAACTTTCTTGTTGAATGGCCCGACAGAAATGACTCGAGAGGTTCTTATTTTTTGACTAAACGACTGTCTTTCTGGATGTAAAGCTGATGATTGGTGCTAGCTTTGATGCTAACGCGCAGCTAGCTAGCCTGTTAGCGTCCAGTAGCTAGCAGAGTTGTGCGCCGTCAAAAACAGCAACAATTAAAAGGCTTGTGGTTCGGTACAAATCCAGCTAAACGGCTGGATGACGGAGTCATCTGGGCTGCAGCAGCTGCAACCAACAAACGCATAAAATTCGCTCCAGTTTTGCAGCATACACCCGAAATCACGAACGCGACCCAAAGCCTTGAACGATAAAAACAGACGCGCGCGAGATCTGAGCAAGCGTTTCATCTGAACCTGTTAAATAAAAAGGAAGCGCGGCTCGGTTCTTGATGGGTTCACTCACCCTCGAGGCGGAGGCGGCGGCTTGCTTCCATCCCCGTCGCTGTCGAGAGTCGGGGGCTCCCGGTAGTCAAAGGGGGACCGCACATTCTCCGCCATTAGGACTCCCTTCCCTACCGCTGGCGCTCCGGTAGATTGCACACGGCGCATGTGCACAACATCTTTGGGGCTCTGCTGGTAAAATGGGGTGCCAAGCCCCTGAATTTAACATCTGAATCGTTTGTAGCAGGTATCTGGTTAAATAAATGTTTATTTTTTATAGAAGGAGTTTAAAAAAAAAAAAGCAGTGTATTTTTTTTTTAAATTAAATTGATCAATTTACTAATATGACTAGAAGACAGTATTGTTACGTGATTATAACAAATATAAATACTTTATTTGTAATATTATTACCCTATTTTCAATTTCCCCCCATTTCTGGCACAAAAAAGTCTGCTAAATCTCACTGTCATTTTGTAGATTTATTTAGAAGTTAAAATTGTTAGAGAAAAACTTACAATTACATAAAGTAACCAATAAAGACCCAATTCAAACCAAGCTTTCTGACGAATGCAGCTAGTTTGGCTGCAGAATGCCTTGTACCTGCTGAAAAAAAACCTCCATCAAATTCAGAAAACCAGTCCCAGACCATAACTCACCTTTTCCTCCATTTTTCCCCCAAAACCTTTTTAAAAAACCCTCTTGTGTTTCATTTCATAGGAGATTCTTGCAGAAACTTTGTCCCCAGTGTGAACTATGTAAAGTTCCAGTCTTTGCATTTTGCAGGACTTGGTTTCCTCCTTGGTCATCGTTGATGAAATTTGTTTTAACTCAAACCACTTCTGATGCTGTGATCTCCCGCTGATGTACTTTGATGTTTTCGGTTATCATTTGTATTACCCTTCTCCTCAGTTTGTCCACATTTTCCCTCCTGTATCCACATCCCAGAGCTCCACAACCTTCAGGCCTTGGCCTACTGGTGCTGTGTGGGTCAGTTATTACCTGGGCTTGAGACAGATTGAGGACCCATTATTTAGACAAACCCAGTTCCCCTTTAGCATAGGATGCCCTGCATGGTTTTTAATACCCACTGATCTCACACAGCACAGAAAAGAAAGCATTGATGTGGAGGACATTACTCCTTACACACTATATATACACTTATACATTCAATGGTAGGACGACCATTGGAGAAAACCCACACATGCACGAGTACACGCAACTCCACAAATAAAAGGACCCAGCTGAGATTCAAACCAGCGACTTCTTGTGTTAACCACTTCGCTACCATGTATGACTTTATCATAATGTGTTCACCTGAACATGCACAAGGCACTTTGTCCGCTGAATGTCTATAGCCCTTGAGCTATCTTAGATGACCCCACCCTTACATTGACGTGTTATTCTTTAACAAATATTAATACTTTGTAATATTATTACCCTTTTTTCACTTTCCTCCATTTTTGGCAAAAAAAAAAAGTCTGCTAAATCATAAATCTCACGGTCATTTTGTAGATTTATTTAGAAGGTAAAATTGTTAGAGAAAAGTTTACAATTAACACTTGTGCTACTACCATTGACGTGTTCTCCCTACCATGACAAAGGTGGATAAAGGTGGAAAGATTTCATGTAATCCATGGACACCAGTGAAGATCACAAATCATTGAAGAAAAAAGGTTCAGAGCACTGTCTAGTGGGTCTAGATGACCCAACTCCCAGTGGTAAAGTGCCTAGGATAGCACAAGGGTTACTAGGCATTGTCAGTACATTTATTTTTTGCTGTTCCTTATCCAATTCTTCTCTTTTTTCTTGGGATCCACATCCATTGTGGTAAACAGTGTGTTACTAACCAGCACAGACTTGTCACTGTTTTAACAGGCAGACCGAGTACCTGATTGAAGACATTTGTGATGTCAGTCAAATGACACCTTGAATTAATACAGTCAAGTTATTTTCCATTTCATTTTTTCCATTGGTTGTTTAATTTTTTTATTTTAATCCCACTCCAAGGAAAACTTTGGTGTATTTATTTATTCAAATTGTGGTAAGTTAGAAGCAGATGAAAAAACGCTTGTAGTTATGACAAAAAAAGCTAGAATCAACAGACCACAAGCTTCCTGCTCCACCTCATTTTCATGCATCCACTTGCAGAACATGTTCTTGTTCATTTTTTCCCCCACAAAATTTTCTTTAACGGACGTTATTCAAGTTATAAACTGGCCTATCGGATGCCTTAATAAAAGCATGTGGAGCTGGACTCAGGCTTCAAACGGTACGGCGGGATAGCTCCACTATTGCTCTCCATTTTTGTTGCACCAGTGCTGTTGGGTTGGGGGTGTGAGGGGCAGTAAGCCAGCGAGGTGGGGTTGCTCTGCACCAACAGCCACAACTCAAAGGTGAGTTTTAAACAAATTACTGTTGCTCTGCAGAAACCATTTCCTTGAAAACAATGTTTTTACATTTTGGATTAAAAAAAAGCAATCATAATTTAAAGACCACTGGGAACATTTTGAAAACAGATAAAAATTGGATCCATTTTTTTCTTCTTCAAACCATTGTCTGTTTAGAGAACATTTGGACCAACATTTTTGTTTAGGCCAGGGAAACTTACGAGGCATTAGCTCTGTATGTGCACCACGGGGCTCTTAAGGGAGATGAACATTCTTCCATAAAGGACCAATAAGGTATTTCGTTCTCCAACACGCATCAAGTCAACTCTCACAAACAAAGTACACAGTTTATTTAAAAACTCATGTCATAAAGTCAGACCTCATTCATGCCACAGAGAAGGGCTTGTAGCTCAAAGTGTTTAATACTTTTTTTTTGTGTCAGACCATACAATTCCACTATAAAATGTTATGCAGTAGTTCTTGAGCCATTTCCTGGTTTTTGGGGGGAGGGGGCACACAACAGAATTGGGCTTAACGGTTGAAACAGGCAGAGAAGTTCAGCTTCAAGTATATCATCAGGAGCAGTATTGGCAAAAAGAGCAGCACGATGCTTCTGTCTCCAAACCGTTCTCACGATGAAGGCGTGGAGCGCGGACTCTGAGGAGAGCTGCTCAACAGTGAATACAGATTTGGCTGGACGTTAATCACAGTGGATTACTTTGGTGTTTATCTAGCAGTTAGTACATTTTGGAGTGTTATTAGTAGCAGCTACAATGTTATCAGAGGTACTTCAATAAATTACAAACAGAATACAATAGAAATGTAACACATTTACCTTTGCACTGCATTCAACAAACCCACTAGAACTCCAGCAAAAACAGAGGTCAATCTAGCACGTACTTGTGGGAATACCAGTGTGGGAAAAGCTCCTAATGTGGGTCGATGAAAGCTTAGTGTTGGGCAGTGCATTTAGTATTTTCACACAGTGTTCAGAGTATAGGCCGGGCTAAGATTCATGTTTACTGTAGAGTACATTAAAAGGGCTGTTAGTATTGCAGTTCATTGATTGGTGTGGTTAAAGCCAAACCAATTTAAACCTCCTCTTCGACTCCTTGTGTTTGTTTGTGCAGGACGTGGAGGGTCTGCACAGCGTGGTGGGACCAGTGGGCCAGCTCCACCAGAACACGGTAGATCCACATCTTTAGGCCAAAAACCCCACCGGCACCGTCCACTTCCTGGGGAGAAGAAATCCAGAAAAAAAGGAAAATCTATGATCAGTTGTTTGCCAATAAGTCATTCTTTAAACAAGGAAAACAGTATTAACAGTTATTATATATAGCATGGTCCGGGTTAATACTCGATTGTGGCTGCTGGGTGTGGATTAAAAAGTGATAATCAACAGTGATAATGCACGCCTAAAAAAGAAGTTCCGGTCACATAGCTTAAATCTTCTATATCACTGCGCTGGCTTATTCAAAACAAACTTTAGCTTCATCATCTGGACAAAAACAAGCAGTAAGAGGAGAACTTTCTCTCTGAACTGATGCTTTATTCAACACATATCAACGATCAGCATATATATTGTTTTCCTTTTGTCACTGCAGTCGACATCAGTGCCGGCTCACCGACCTGGCTAAGTTGTCATGACAACGCGCCTCATCACTTAAAAAATAGTCCGCTTTGTGTGGAAAGCGAACTAACCGAACAAATAACCAGAATAAAATACAAAAAACGGAATATGTATCTCTTTTGCAAGTGACCGTGGTATAAGCGAGTTAGTGGCCTTCGAAGTGTGTATTAACCCTTACATAAACTAAAGTAATACTTAAAGTTTCTTTTAAATAAATGTACTTTGGCAACCTTTATGTACTTGCAGGGGTTGCTCAATATTTTAAATATTTAAATTACAGACTGTAGAAACCTTAAAGTGTTGACAAATGAAATTCCCCTGAAAATAAGAAAGGTTTTCATTCATTTTTTACACTATTCCAAATAAAAAGGGAAGTTTTAACCAACTTGACATTTCAAAGGTTTATTGAAACCTTTATTGAAAAGTGTATTGAATATTTTTTGTTAAAGTTCCAATTCGATCATCTTTAGATCTATTTCCAAAGAGTGGTCTTTTAATTTTAATTACGCAGTTTTAGCCAAAATCAACAAACCTGTGTTGTTTTCTAGGACATCGTTTCTGCAAAGCAGCAGGAGTTTTTCAGAAATTCCTCGTTGAACACAAAGTTGTGGGCGGGACTGTTGGCGCAGAGCAACCCCGCTCCCCTTTTGTTGAGAGCTCTCTGTTTAAGTGGAGCAAGGAGCTTGTGCTCAATCCAGCCTGTTGTCTGCATCACAGATTTGATTCATTTAAACTGGATTTTTTTTGTCTGCCCATGATTCACAATGATTGATAAAGATATAATACTTGGAAATGCAATTTCCACCATAATTTTCTTCTCCATCTTTAGAAAAATGCCACAATTAAACAATTTATATCAGAATGGGTCTACTTAAAGAAGTTCAGACCTAAAGAATGAATTCAAACGGTAAAAGGATAAGCAATAAAAAAAGGAAGATTTATCAAAACCAAACACTTCTTTTCATAAAGGATTTACAAGAAAAGAAGCTTTACACTTTACGTTCATTGTGTCTTTGCAGATTGGTGCAAAGCCGATTCACACTGATTGCATAAAGGGTTGAGGAGTTTGCGGTATGTAAAAGAGTGTGGTTGATGACAAACAGAGTTAAAAGGTTAAATCAGATGGGGAAAAAAAACGATTTAAGTGAAAGAGGGCTTATTTATCAGTTCCCAAAGACCAAATTGACTGACTCTAGAATTCAAATTCTTAAATGTGTTCCGCTGCAAGCTAGTGGGGGATTATTTCCATTAATGACGCGCACAACTAGCTACGTTCGAATATTACTTATTTAGAGTATACATTTTTGTCATTATTTGCATTTGCGGCGACAGCCTCATCATGAACGTTATGAAAGGGGTCGCTTTAGCGATGTCGAAGCGTCTTTATTGCCGTTTCAGAGCAACAAGTAACGGGTGCAAATATACACGCAACAAATTGTCAAAGCGACAAAGTATCGCGTCATTGCGTTTCGCGCTAGCGGCCAACAAAAGGTGCAAATCCCCAGCTCACCTGCTCCGAGTAAACAGGTTAACAGTAAACAGGTGAACTTCATTCATATAATCAACGCTGTCTACCTAAGTGACACGCCCACCACACCGCTGAAAACAATAAACAATGATGATATGACCTGTGATACATGAACAGACGGGAAAACAACTAATACATCATTTCTGTTTTACTGCAACATTTTTAATGACAAAGGTCAATCTAACTTTAACTACACTGACCAAAAATATAAATGCAACACTTTTGTTATTGCTCCCATTTTTATGGTATAAACTCAAAGATGTGAAACATTTTCCACATACACAAAATAACCAGTTCTCTGAAATATTGTTCACAAATCTGTCTAAATCTGTGATAGTGAGCACTTCTCCTTTGCCAAGACAATCCATCCCACCTCACAGGTGTGCCATATGAAGATGCTGATTAGACAGCATCTTGGCCACAAGAAAAGGCCACTCTGAAATCTTCAATTGTATCACACAGCACAATGCCACAGATGTCGCAAGTTTTGAGGGAGCATGCAATTGGCATGCTGATAGCAGGAATGTCCACCAGAGCTGTTGCTAGGGAATTAAATTTGTCCATTTCTCCACCCAAAGCCATCTCCAAAGGCGTTTCCGAGAATTTGGCAGCACATCCAACCGGCCTCACAACCGCAGACCACGTGTAACCACACCAGCCCAAGACCTCCACATCCAGCATGTCCACCTCTAAGATCGCCTGAGACCAGCCACTCGGAAGGCTGCTGAAACAATCTGTTTGCATAACCACAGAATTTCTGCACAAACTGTCAGAAACTGTCTCAGGGAAGCTCATCTGCATGCTCATTGTCCTCATCGAGGTCTCAACCTCACTCCAGTTCGTTGTTGTAACCGACTTGAGTGGGCAAACGCTCACATGCGATGGCGTCTGGCACGTTGGAGAGGTGTTCTCTTCACGGATGAATCCCAGTTTACACTGTTCAGGGCAGATGGCAGACAGCGTGTGTGGCGTCGTGTGGGTGAGCGGTTTTCTGATGTCAATGTTGTGGATCGAGTACCCCATGGTGGTGGGGTTATGGTATGGTCAGGCATATGTTATGGGTGAAGAACACAGGTGCATTTCATTGATGGCATTTTGAATGCACAGAGATACCGTGACGAGATCCTGGGGCCCATTATTGTGCCGTACATCCAACAACATCACCTCATGTTGCAGCATGATAATGCACGGCCCAATGTTGCAAGGATCTGTACACAATTCTTGGAAGCTGAAAACATCCCAGTTCTTGCATGGCTAGCATACTCACCGGACATGTCACCCATTGAGCATGTTTGGGATGCTCTGGATCGGCGGATACGACAGCGTGTTCTAGTTGCTGCCAATATCCAGCAACTTCGCACAGCCATTGAAGAAGAGTGGACCAACATTCCACAGGCCACAATAGAAAACCTGATCATTTTATGCGAAGGAGATGTGTCGCACTTCATGAGGCAAATGGTGGTCACACCAGAGACTGACTGGTTGTCTGAGTCCCCGACCCCCTCAATAAAACAAAACTGAAGATTTCAGAGTGGCCTTTTCTTGTGGCCAGTCTAAGGCACACCTGTGCAATAATCATGCTGTCTAATCAGCATCTTGATATGGCACACCTGCGAGGTGGGATGGATTGTCTTGGCAAAGGAGAAGTGCTCACTATCACAGATTTAGACAGATTTGTCAACATTATTTCAGAGAACTGGTTATTTTGTGTATGTGGAAAATGTTTCACATCTTTGAGTTCATACCATAAAAAATGGGAGCAATAACAAAGGTGTTGCGATTATATTTTTGGTCAGTGTGTATTCCTAAATGACCCTACCTATAGGGACCACAAGCCACAAATTTCTAAGGTTAAGAGATAAATGTTGGTCACAAACGATAGTTTCCAATTCTGAAAACAGAAATACAAAAACTTGCCCAATAGACCTAAAATTGAGCAAGTTACTAATATTTTAAGTCTAGCTGATCGCCTTTTTTTTGCTGCTAGAAAACAATGGGTAAACATGGTAATCACAGCTAGACAAATCAAGGATTTTTGGTCTTTTTTGATACATCTTCCCTGTCTGTGCCCTAGCATGACATGGTAAAAGTGATTCTGAAGGTTTTAATCTTTTTTAGAAAATTGTTCATTTAGTTCTATAAAATGCTTCAAGTCCTCTGGCTGCAGTTTATTATGCCGTATTAAGGGCTTGAACCCTTGACCACTCTTTATCGCGCTTATTTACAATGTTCGTCATGATGTCATGTGAAAAACTTAGGTCTGCAACGATGAATGCTGCGCGTTTTGTCAATTTTCCTCAATGTTTAGGGGGGGTTTGGGGGCCTTATTTATCCTGTACCTTTCACAAAGGCTGTGAAATGGAACCAAAGTTGTGAGAAAGTTGCCGTTAGCTCACATATGTCCATTAAGCTATCCCAGTAAGTAAGCACCGCAATGCAGATTTTAACACCGTCGATTTTCCAAAGCGGAAACCAAGTTTTTCCAATGGTAAAGCAAAGATGCGCCGTGACACCCTTTAAGGTCCCTACTACCTATAAAAGGGCTTCATCAACGACAAGAATCCCTCCATCCAATTGGTCAACGTGCCAACGGCTTGATGTGTTAACCATTTCAATCTGC
>CM074496.1:7621675-7651862 GCA_037389245.1 Oryzias sinensis
CCAAACCGTTCTCACGATGAAGGCGTGGAGCGCGGACTCTGAGGAGAGCTGCTCAACAGTGAATACAGATTTGGCTGGACGTTAATCACAGTGGATTACTTTGGTGTTTATCTAGCAGTTAGTACATTTTGGAGTGTTATTAGTAGCAGCTACAATGTTATCAGAGGTACTTCAATAAATTACAAACAGAATACAATAGAAATGTAACACATTTACCTTTGCACTGCATTCAACAAACCCACTAGAACTCCAGCAAAAACAGAGGTCAATCTAGCACGTACTTGTGGGAATACCAGTGTGGGAAAAGCTCCTAATGTGGGTCGATGAAAGCTTAGTGTTGGGCAGTGCATTTAGTATTTTCACACAGTGTTCAGAGTATAGGCCGGGCTAAGATTCATGTTTACTGTAGAGTACATTAAAAGGGCTGTTAGTATTGCAGTTCATTGATTGGTGTGGTTAAAGCCAAACCAATTTAAACCTCCTCTTCGACTCCTTCTGTTTGTTTGTGCAGGACGTGGAGGGTCTGCACAGCGTGGTGGGACCAGTGGGCCAGCTCCACCAGAACACGGTAGATCCACATTTTTAGGCCAAAAACCCCACCGGCACCGTCCACTTCCTAGGGAGAAGAAATCCAGAAAAAAAGAAAAATCTATGACCAGTTTGCCAATAAGTCATTCTTTAAAAAGGAAAACAGTATTAACAGTTATTATATATAGCATGGTCCGGGTTAATACTCGATTGTGGCTGCCTGGTGTGGATTAAAAAGTGATAATCAACAGTGATAATGCACGCCTAAAAAAGAAGTTCGGGTCACATAGCTTAAATCTTCTATATCACTGCGCTGGCTTCTTTAAAACAAGCTTTAGCTTCATCATCTGGACAAAAACAAGTGGTAAGAGGAGAACTTTCTCTCTGAACTGATGCTTTATTCAACACATATCAACGATCAGCATATATATTTTTTCCTTTTGTCACTGCAGTCGACATCAGTGCCGGCTCACCGACCTGGCTAAGCTGTCATGACAACGCGCCTCATCACTTAAAAAATAGTCCGCTTTGTGTGGAAAGCGAACTAACCGAACAAATAACTAGAATAAAATACAAAAAACAGAATATGTATCTCTTTCGCAAGTGACCATGGTATAAGCGAGTTAGTGGCCTTCGAAGTGTGTATTAACCCTTACATAAACTAAAGTAACACTTAAAGTTTCTTTTAAATAAATGTACTTTGGCAACCTTTATGCACTTGCAGGGGTTGCTCAATATTTTAAATATTTAAATCACAGACTGAAAAGAAACCTTAAAGCGTTGACAAATGAAATTCCCCTGAAAATAAGAAAGGTTTTCATTCATTTTTTACACTATTCCAAATAAAAAGGGAAGTTTTAACCAACTTGACATTTCAAAATTTTATTGGAACCTTTATTGAAAAGTGTATTGAATATTTTTTGCATTTTCGTTAAAGTTCCAATTCGATCATCTTTTGATCTATTTCCAAAGAGTGGTCTTTTAATTTTAATTACGCAGTTTTAGCCAAAATCAACAAACCTGTGTTGTTTTCTAGGACATCGTTTCTGCAAAGCAGCAGGAGTTTTTCAGAAATTCCTCGTTGAACACAAAGTTGTGGGCGGGACTGTTGGCGCAGAGCAACCCCGCCCCCCTTTTGTTGAGAGCTCTCTGTTTAAGTGGAGCAAAGAGCGTGTCCCCAATCCAGCCTGTTTTCTGCATCACAGATTTGATTCATTTAAACTGGATTTTTTTTGTCTGCCCATGATTCACAATGATTAATAAAGATATAATACTTGGAAATGCAATTTCCACCCTAATTTTCTTCTCCATCTTTAGAAAAATGCCACAATTAAACAATTTATATCAGAATGGGTCTACTTAAAGAAGTTCAGACCTAAAGAATGAATTTAAACGGTAAAAGGATAAACAATAAAAAAAAGGAAGATTTATCAAAACCAAACACTTCTTTTCATAAAGGATTTACAAGAAAAGAAGCTTTACACTTTACGTTCATCGTGTCTTTGCAGATTGGTGCATAGCCGATTCACACTGATTGTATAAAGGGTTGAGGAGTTTGCGGTATGTAAAAGAGAGTGTTTGATGACAAACAGAGTTAAAGGGTTAAATCAGATGGGGAAAAACGTTAAGTAGAAGAGGGCTTATTGTTCAGTTCCCAAAGACCAAATTGACTAACTCTAGAATTCGAATTCTTAAATGTGTTCCGCTGCAAGCTAGCGGGGGATTATTTCCATTAATGACGCGCACAACTAGCTACGTTCGAATATTACTTTTTTAGAGTATACATTTTTGTCATTATTTTCATTTGTGGCGACAGGCTCATCATGAACATTATGAAAGGGGTTGCTTTAAGCGTCTTTATTGCCGTTTCAGAGCAACAAGTAACGGATGCAAATATACACGCAACAAATTGTCAAAGCGACAAAGTATTGCGTCATTGCGTTTCGCGCTAGCGGCCAACAAAAGGTGCAAATCCCCAGCTCACCTGCTCCGAGTAAACAGGTTAACAGTAAACAGGTGAACTTCATTCATATAATCAACGCTGTCTACCTAAGTGACACGCCCACCACACCGCTGAAAACAAAAAACAGTCATCAAATGAACAATTTTGCCACCAACAGTGCAATGATGATATGACCTGTGATACATGAACAGACGGGAAAACAACTAATATATCATTTCTGTTTTACTGCAACCTCTCCACCTCTAAGATCGTCTGAGACCAGACACTCGGACAGCTGCTGAAACAATCGGTTTGCATAACCACAGAATTTCTGCACAAACTGTCAGAAACCGTCTCAGGGAAGCTCATCTGCATGCTCGTCGTCCTCATCGAGGTCTCGACCTCACTCCAGTTCGTCGTTGTAACCAACTTGAGTGGGCAAATACTCACATGCGATGGCGTCTGGCACGTTGGAGAGGTGTTCTCTTCACGGATGAATCCCGGTTTAGACTGTTCAGGGCAGATGGCAGACAGCGTGTGTGGCATCGTGTGGCTGAGCGGTTTTCTGATGTCAATGTTGTGGATCGAGTACCCCATGGTGGTGGTGGGGTTATGGTATGGTCAGGCATATGTTATGGGTGTAGAACACAGGTGCATTTCATTGATGGCATTTTGAATGCACAGAGATACCGTGACGAGATCCTGGGGCCCATTGTTGTGCCGTACATCCCCTCATGTTGCAGCATGATAATGCACGGCCCCATGTTGCAAGGATCTGTACACAATTCTTGGAAGCTGAAAACATCCCAGTTCTTGCATGGCCAGCATGCTCACCGGACATGTCACCCTTTGAGCATGTTTGAGATGCTCTGGATCGGCGTATACGACAGCGTGTTCCAGTTCCTGCCAATATCCAGCAACTTCGGACAGCCATTGAAGAAGAATGGACCAACATTCCACAGGCCACAATAGAAAACCTGATCATTTTATGCGAAGGAGATGTGTCACTCTTCATGAGGCAAATGGTGGTCACACCAGATACTGACTGGCGCGTTTTGTCAATTTTCCTCAATGTTTTGGGGGGGGTTGGGGGCCTTATTTATCTTGTAACTTTCACAAAGCTGTGAAATGGAACCAAAGTTGTGAGAAAGTTGCCGTTAGCTCACATATGTCCACTAAGCTATCCCAGTAAGCACCGCAATGCAGATTTTAACACCGTCGATTTTCCAAAGCGGAAACCAAGTTTTTCCAATAGTAAAGCAAAGATGCGCCGTGACACCCTTTAAGGTCCCTACTACCTATAAAAGGGCTTCATCAACGACAAGAATCCCTCCATCTGATTGGTCAACGTGCCAACAGCTTGATGTGTTAACCTTTTCAATCTGCCGTAAGATTGCTTTAGCACATTTAAAGAAGCCATTTATCACAGTTTACGCCATCTTTTGAAAGATGCGTATTACTCCTGCCACTTTGCAGAATCTATGTTCAAGAAAACAGTGCAGGTTTTGCTGATTTTGGTTAAAAACGACGTAATCGTAATTAAAAGACCACTGGAAACCTTTTGAAAATAGATCAAAAGAGGATTGGAGTCGGGATTTCAAGCAAAAAAAAAAAAAAATCAATCAGCACATTTCCTTTGCTACTCGAGGATTCCATTATGTAGCAAATTAAGCCCCTTAAAAAAAATGCACTGAGTGAGGAGTTCACCTCAGTACACTGGTGATGCGGGGTAACTTCTAGGGTCCCGTCTTCATTTTCCACCAGATTCTTGGTTGTGTAGAGCAAATCCTCCAGTCTCACTCGGACGTTCTTCTTCATGGACTCGTAGCCTTCCTCCAGCTTGCCCCACTCCTCCTCTTCCTTCTGGATGAGACAGTGCAGCAGACCCAGGCACTGCCGCAGTGCCGAGTGCAGGAGCTGCACCTGCCTCTCTCCGCTGGGCTCCTCCTCTGGGGGGGACGGGGACACTAATATGGTGCCTCTGTCAGACTCCTCCCCCTCTCCTCTCCGCTTGGCTGCTGATTCTCCCCAGCTGCGACCACTTACCTCATCACCTCATCCGCCTTCATAAGGAGCCACAGGATCATCAGTCTTCGCCAGTCCGTTGCCCCTGATGGTGCATAGTTGGTCTTATTATCAAGTTCTAGTTTGTCAAGCTCTAGTTTCCACGCTACGTCAAGCCTCGTCTAAACTCTCTTTCTGCTCACCTCCAGGAATCCATTACCACGAGTGGTCGCCAGAATCAGCCTCAGCCCGGATCCCCCACTCTGCCTTCACCTGCGGTCACACCTCGAGCCTCTGCCGTTGCCTCGGTTCTTTGGACCTCCTCTTCAGACGGCTGCTCTTCCTGTGGAGGAACCCACCAGTTACGCCACCAGCATCTGCCTCACGCCAGGGACCTACCTCTTGTCCTGCTTTCACTCTGTCTCCAGAAGCTCCCATTAAATCTCTTACCTGCCACGCTCGTCTCCCGCTGTGTTTCTTCCGGGTTCCAGCATCTGGGTCTGAAAGTGTTCTGTAACCGTGACAGAACGGACTGGCCATAACCTCAACCCAGCTGACCCGGAAGAGCTTCGGCAGATCCGTGCTCACCCTCTGAGTCTTCACCGGCTACACCGACAACAAATTTACCTTTTAGTGTTTTTGTCTAACAAATGCAGGGTGTTGTTTTCGCAGACTTTCGCGGTCTCTCTCAACACGAATCAGAAGTCCTAGAACGAGCGGCGACTGCGCATGTTCGAGTTGGCAACGATCACACGAGGTCTTTAATTGGTTCCGGAAGGCACGCGGTCCGGTCCGTTCATGGCCAGCCGAATTTGACTATTTGACAAAACACCCAAATGAGCTACTTTTCCAAGCTAAATAACAAGAAAAAGAGAAAATATATATATATATGTATCTTACTTCTTTTGTTCTATAACTTTTTCTAAGGGGCAGGCCAGTGTTAAATGCCCCCATGCCAAAAATGTTACACTAACGTCATCGCTCGTCCTCTGGTGTCCAGCGCTCCGTATACTTAAATATTCAGAGGTAGAATGACGTCAGGGGAAGAAAATCTGTAGGGGTCATTAGTTCATAACACCTCCCAGAAAGGACGGGTCGGGGGAAATTGAGGGTTCCGTTTTTTTGTTCCGGTATGCGTTTGAAAGGGGAATGCCAACTCGATTTGTCTATTTTTGTATGCTTAGCCATACAAAAAACAAAAAAACTTTTATTATTATGCTTAGGTTAAGTGAAGAAGCATTTTTAACCATAAACACAAACTAAAATAATATTACTAAAACTCTGTACAGGGAGCCCTTCTATCAATTTTCTAGGTAATTTCTAAATACCACAATGAGCATATTATAGTGAATTTGACATCTGAATGAACCGCCTAATAGAAATTAAGGAGGAAAAACAGGAATGAAAAAATCTCTGTAGCACTGAGGAAATTAGGCCAGTAAAGAAGCCAATCGTGTTTTGCATCATGTTGGCTTCAAATGGAAATATCTGATTTATCATCCACCATTTTTTTAAAAATATGTAAATAATAGCAAAACGTGTAAATTAATAATAAAATAATTATTATTCATGAGGTTTGGATCTTTAGATAAAAGAAATCAACCACTCTAACTTATGGAAAAAGAAAACATATTTTCACACATTTTTAACTCAATAACATTTTTATTACATATTTTTGACAAGATCATTTTAAAAGCATAGTTTATTACCAGAAATGCATTATTTAAATAATGCAGATTATTTAAAAGAATAGAATAAGTTAGAACAAAATGGAAAACAACGGAATCTGTTATTGCCGTGATAAAATGCATAAAAAACTTTAAATCTGCCACCAAATAATGTTTGCATAAAAAGAGAAATAAATAAAAAAAAAATCTCTGAAAAATCTGGCTATTATGTAATATCTATAGTTGAGAAGAAATGAATAGATTCATTCATAGGTAGATAATAATACTAGGAGTTGTGTAATTTCTTGGTGAATATTGTGACTCATCTCCATGGCACAAGCTTTCCTCCTTTTATAACTTCCAGTAAAAGCCATGAAACCCATTAATACTTCCTTTTCAAAGTCTAACTTTTAACTTAGGTTGTCTTCACATTAGAAAAGTACACAAGACTGGGAAAAGAATTTCAACAATGTCACACTTTCATTTGGTTTGGTTTCACACCAAGGAGACAAAACAAACTGTAAATGTCTTCCAATTATGTTAGCAACTCATTTGGGGGCAATACTAACCCTAGCCCACAACAGGTACTGATGAGGGGGGGAAAAACAGGAAGGTTGGTAGCAGACATCCTCTGATGTCGATACATCTTTACTTTTGCTCTACACAAAGTTTTTCTATTATTTTCTTTGGAATCTGCTGTGGTCAGTCTTTGTTTTTCCTTCTGCATAAGAAAAGTGCTTAAATCACTTTTAGGTTTGGATCTGCACGCCATGGTTTGCAGAATTTAATCTTTTCCTTCACCCAGGAGTTAACTTGTTTTTACAGGTAGACCAGATCAAGCTTACTTGCTTCTCACCACAGTTCAGATACATTTATCATGGAGTCAGTGCTTGACCTCCTGATTAATTCTAAAAGAAAAACTATCCAATCACATTTTTTGAATCCCACAAAACTACAACTCCCAGAGTCCCCCCTCCCCCTCACATTTAGAAGTCCCAAATATCTTCCGTAGATACTAAAAGGAGTTTTTTTTATTGCAACCACGCAAAATGAAACACAAGAGTTAAAAATAGATAAATAAAACAAAACATTGTGCTTGAAAAGGAGTATGGAGAAGAAAAATCTTGTATTATTCCACCACCTTATGTTGTGCATATTTCTATTTACAGTTTTATCTTTGAGTTTTTTTTCCTGTAAACATTTAAATTACCTTCTGTATAGCACCTATGCAGTAGTTACATTTTTTGTTTATATTGATCGTTTTTAGCCTTGTAAAGCTTCATCAGTGATATATTGTATGTTTTTTTTTTTGATTACCTGTAAAGTGTTGGTTTGTTTTAAACCTTCATTCAACCCGTTCCATAAATCCACATCACACATTGATAAGCACATTTCTTTCTTCAGTAGTGTGCAGTGGTTGGAGATATTCAGGTTTAGAGACAAATTTGCACTGCTGGTAGTCAGGAGGATAATGCAAATCCTAACTAAATCATGTAAAGGGGTGTTGATGTGAGTACATTTTTGCCCATGTTTTTTTTTTTTTTAGGAAAATGAGTATTGCTAAGTTGAGCTAAACTCCAGAAATGAAAGAAGTTTGCCTAGAAGCCAAATTATCGCCAGAATGAGACTGTGGGTCTCTGTCATTTTTCTGCTAAACAGTATGCACATACCAAGCCCACGCTTTCTGTTCCCAAACTGGAAAGAATGTTTCAGTTCCTCCAAGGACCACTGAAGACTGGTTGCAAAAGGGAGATATATCATACTGATTTTACATCCCAAATATTTTTATTTACAGTTTAGTTTTAAAGATGTTGTATATGCATATTGCTTTATTTATAAATCAGAAAAACTGTGGGCAGGCAGCAGTACAATTTTTCCAAGTCAATACTTTTACTTTAATTAGGGCTCAAATTTCTACACATGTGGGGTAATAGCTTTTTGCTTTGCAGAATTATGGGTGGACTCAGTGGTTACTTTGTCCCACCCACTTTCTATTCGGCAGAGCCAACGCTGGTCAATCTTATTAGGAGTGCCACAAGGATCTGTGCTGGGACTCCTTTTTGACCTATTGTTACTCTGCGGTTAACCTGGTCAAATTCAAACTGCAGATGACATTATTATATGCACTCTGAGCAATTTATCTTTAAGGTGGGCACGGAACCTTAAATTCAATTCAATTTTATTTATTTAGCCCTATCACAACAGTTGTCTCAACGGGCTTCACAACAATAACTGTACAAAAACATAAATTCAGTCATGAAATATGAACAATAGCTACTGGCTAAACTAACCTAGACAGACCCTGGACATTCCTGCCCTTAGGCCCTTTTTTGGTGAGGAACTAAAAACCTGATTACAGGAAAAAAGAAGAAACCTTAAAAAGTCTTAAATTGAATTGCACTAAAATAAACTTTATGAAGCAATAAATTGTCTTAAATTCTTGGTGAATGGATCTTAAATGTTTACTTAACACAACGTGATTCCCTGTAAATAAATAAAAAAAAAACATTTCCAGTATCTGCTGTGTCATAAGGTACGGGAAAATGTGAAAGTCCAAATTCATGAAGAGAGTACTTGAAAATGGGGATTTTGTGGTGGTTAAAACCGGTTAGTGGAAACCCCTTATGAGGCAAACGGCACAGTTTGCTGAAACACAATAGGGATCAAGGCAGTTTAATCAATGTGTCCACAAATAAAAAATAGCAGAGTCTGGTCTTTTTGTTTGATTTCTTTTCTTTTGTATATGCGGTCTTAAATGACATTAAAGACTCCACTCTGATGGAAAATCCTGTTTTAACAAGTTATTTTTGTCATGAAAGACATATAAAGAAATCATCATTCATCCAATTCTAACCTCTTATACCTTCACGGATAAATGTGTGTCCTGCTACTGCTGGGCAAAGGCGGGGGTACCTAGGACAGATAGATCAAAAGATGATTGGAGTGGGACTTTAAACAGCTAAAAGTCAAATGATCTTATTACAGATTTTAAACACGTCAAAAACAGTTCCTGCACCTGAAAAGGGCAATGAGGTGTAGCAGCCTAAAGTTATCACAGAAACTTTGCGTCACTAAGCATCTTAAGAATGTATTTTCTCAGAACTCTGCACAGACCTACTCTTTGTATTGTTCCACTTTAATTGTAATCTCCAGTACTGAACTAAGACCTTTTAGCGTATTTGGAGCAAGTCACTACAGATCTTTTATTCTCAGGGCTGGAAACTGTATTTCCCCCAAACACAGTCTGGAGTACTAACACTTACTCCATCGCACAACCTTTTTACTAGACAACATTTTACACCCTCAGGGAAGTAAAGAGTTAAAGCTGCTTGTATTCTTTATTTAGATGCCTTTTTTGAACTGACAACATCCTGCAAATATTTAGGTTATTTATATTTTTGGTTTAATTTGCAACAGACTTCATAATGACCATAGTATATTTTCTTTTCAAGTTTAAAAATGAATAACTTCAAAAGATGAATTTTACTAAGTCATTATGGCAGCAAGTATTTTAGTGACCATTAGGTGGCAGTGCTGCAATCAGAAAGGCAGCCTTTGTTTAGAATCAGTAGCCGGTTCAGACAAGTTAAGACGTTCAAGCACAGTTTGATGAAAAAACAAACCCCACCAAGAATGTGGCCCCCGGCAGTTTGTGGTCTTTCACCTCTTTCCAGGACTAAGACATGTTCCTGGATCCAATCTCACATGGAATGACCACGTGGCTGTCATTTTAATGTGGCATTCAAACAAAATCATTTTTATACTGATTCCCTGCAGAGTCACCTTTTGCTTTTTTCCTTTTAAAGCTTGGGAAAGCTTGTGTTCTGATGATGAAAACTTGGATGGTTTCTAAAGAAAAATAAATTAAAATACTTTTTTTCACAAAAATGTTCAAATGCAATGTGGTCTATAGTCGTCAATCTAGTAAGCCTCGATGCACACCGAGACTTTTGAGAAATTTCTACAGCAGTCGATTTTGGAATTTTAGATTTGGACAGCACTACAAAATAGTGAACACACTATGAAGTGCACCAACTGGTGAGCAGTGAAGGAATTCGGACACAACCACTGTGGAACCACAGCTATACATAAATAGGAAAAAGGCTAAGAATGTCAAAATGAACTTCCACCACACTTTCAAAATAAGGACATGAAGGTATTGTTGAGATTGCAAATCGGACTTCAGTGAATGTCGGACCCATTGACTGTATAAGAGAACTGGACTGAGCAATTCCCCTTCTCATATTTCAAATAGGAAGTACTTTCTGGGCTCCAAAAGCCAAAATGCCATCGAGTTATATAGAGAAATAAAAAACTTTTACTCAGTCACTCTATTTGTCAGAATCACCATTCTTGCTCTGATACCTTTTTTAACATATTCTTGCTAATCCAAATTTTTCAAATTTTTTCTTTATTGCAAGATGTTCAAGTTGTAAACTGACCAATCAGATGCCTCAATAAAAGCACTTGTTGCCCGCTGGCCCCACCCCAAAATTTTAAAACATTTGATTGACGAATTCTCCTGAGGACTCATTCTAAATTGGTAACAGTAGTTCCCATAGAAACATGGGCTCAGAAAGTCTCAAGCCAATCACTGCTCACAGTCGTCGTCTGGCTCCAAATGCCTAAATAAGCTTGATTTCAATGAATAGTTCTCCTTTACAGTTACTGGATGCCCAATAGACAATGTGAGGTTGATTCCTCAAGTAAAGTATCGTATTTAAAGACTCAAACACCTGTTTTATAGAGCAGGATTGCTCACTACGTAGATGTGATGGTATATCGCGAGCATCAAAGTTCAATACTAATACGTCACTTGATTAACATACAGAACGGCCAATCGAACATCCTTATGCAGAACAAGGGAAAGGTACTTTATTGAAATCATTGGAATTTGCAGCAGCTACTCTCATATCTTGTTCGCAACAGTGAACTAATTAAAAACCCCTCCAGTTCAGCTGCCATTAGAACTGGTTTGCACTATTAAATGTAATGATTTTGCTGTATTTTTCAATGACAAGGATCAGGGCACTAAAAAAGCCATGAATTCCACAACACTAATAATTACTCAACAGCCACATAGTCACTCTAAGCTGACTCACGTTGTACCTGTAACTGACAAAACTGTCCAAGAGATCATCACCTGTCTTAGTTCATTTATATGCTGCCTTGATGTGTTACCCACTAGATTTCTAAAGTCTGTACTGAACATTTTGTCAGCACCAAATTACTCAGTTAAAATGTTGCTTAATCTGCAACATTTCCTGGCTCTGCCCTTAGGTTCAAGTCCTATCTAGAAGACAGGAAATATTTTTTTGAAACTGGAAGTTGTGTCTCATAATGATCCACCATATGATCACCAGCCGCGCTTATACGGGGCGCAATCGAAAGAACGCCTGATCGTGGAAAGAAAATGCGCCATGTAAACGCCGCTTCGCTCGAATTTCCGTTCTCGATCAGACTCATTCGACTGTGAATTTCT
Source organism: Oryzias sinensis (assembly GCA_037389245.1). NCBI lineage: Eukaryota > Metazoa > Chordata > Actinopteri > Beloniformes > Adrianichthyidae > Oryzias > Oryzias sinensis. The sequence continues at coordinate 7,633,299 of CM074496.1, forward strand.
TCCGATTGAGATAGGTGGTTATACCGATCGCTTATCCCATCGTGGAGCATGTAAACGTCATTCCGACGTGGTGTCACTACTGCTCTGCCACGCCACGCGACACCGTATGTGGCTCGCGGACGCCCCGTGAAAGCGCCGCTCCGCTTTCCGCCTCGGGCTGGTTTCTCTCTTTCACCTCAATGGCATGAGATGCAAGGAAGGAGTTGCTCGCGCTCCCCGACGCCATTCAGTCCACTGGCACCGAAAGTGGGCAGAACAGCTGGATTAGTAATTTTGTGTTGGGGGCTTTAACGGTAGCGCTTTGTTGTTTTGTTATGTGTGGAGAATCCAGACTGCGGCCGCCCGCCTGGGCTACGTTGCAGGACTCGAGGAACCAGAAACAACAGAGCCGGGCCGCTTAGCTCACGGTGAGTGGCTTAAAGGTTCGTGTGAACTTTTCAGAGCAGAAATAAATGTCGCTATGGTGTCACGTGGATTTGTGTTTCCAGTTGTGTCCTCGACAAAATAAAGGCTGATGTTATTTTTATACATTTATGTGCAGCTAATATGCAAATCGCTGGCGCTTTCTCGCACGTCCTGGATTTTGTGTCCATCAGGCTAATGTCGCTAGGCCCGCGGTTAGCCTGTCCTCAGTTTTCTTCCAGCTAAGCCATTCATAAAACAGCACTGATCACACGGGATTAAATATAACGATGAGCGAACAGGCGTCATGATATCATGACATTAATAAAAGCACGCTTGGAAGGTCGCCTCTCGTGACATGGAGTTGCAGCACATGTTGTCTCTTCTGTGGCAGCGTTTGTTGGACAACCGACCTAGTTCGATCCGGTGATTTTTACACTACCGCGCATGCCCAGATGATTCATTCAACTAAAGGTGAGCCATGTGTCTTGTTCTAATCGAAAGGTTTTCAGCCCATGTGCACGGGTGAATCTTAATCGCACCATTGATCCGATCAAGACATTCTGCCCATGTAACCGCGGCTACTGACAGCAGGTGAATATGGGCCAGTGGATTCATTCAGTTATTGCATCCAACAGATCAGTGCTTGGATGCAAAACAACTTTCTCCAGCTAAACTCAGACAAGACCGAAGTCATCTTTGGTCCACAGAAACAAAGAGAAGGTGTCAGCAGTTACCTTAACTCTCTGTCTCTAAAAGCTTAAAATCAAACCCTGGGGTACTCATGGACTCTAACCTGAACTTTAACAGCTATATCAAGACTGTAAAATCAGCAGCATTTTACCATCTAAAGAACATTGCCAAAATCAAAAACGTAGTGTCAAAGCCAGACCTGGAGATACTTATTCATGCATTTTGTCTCCAGTAGGTTAGACTACTGTAACGGCCTGCTTCACCGCTCCTCCAAACGAGCTGTAAAACAGCTTCAGTACATCCAGAACGCTGCTGCTCGAGTCCTGACTAGAACCAGGAAGGACCATCACATCAGTCCCGTGCTCTGGTCTCTGTGCTGGCTTCCTGTAGCTCAAAGAAAAGACTTTAAAGCAGCTCTGCTTGTTTACAAGTCTCTCCATGACCTTGCACCAAAGTACATCTCTGACATGTTAGCGCCATAGGAACCATCTCGGACTCTGAGGACCTCAGTGACCGGCCTCCTGCGGGTGCCCAGAGTCAAGACTAAACAAGGGGAATCAGCGTTTCAATCTTATCCAGCTAAAAGCTGGACCAGTCTCCCTGAGGTTGAGACAGACCTCTACTGTGTTAAGGTTCAAATCTAGATTCAAAACATTCCTGTTTAGCCGTATATAACTGAAGGGTCCTTATCCACACCTCTTTTCATTTTCTTTTCTCTTTCCTTTCTTTCAAAGTAAATTTTATAATTGCTTATGTTTGTTTTTAAACTTTGCACTGTTATTTATTGTGATTTTAATGCATTTTCCTGTTTTGTGAAGCACTTTGAATTAAAAAATAAACTTGCCTTGCCTCTGAAACATATGTCTCACTGTGTTTAAACACTAAGCACATTTTACATTTATTTTAAATTTATCTATTGATATAGGCCAGCTATTCTTAAAACTTTCAAAGTCAAATATATCCATATATATGATAATATATCACCTTTGGCACAATGAAGAACAATTCTTTAATGAAATGTTAGTTATTTTCACAGTTCATTTTTCTACAACTCCATTTGTGAGGCACTTCCTGTCACTCATTGTGGGTGCCGCGCATTTCATGACGTCAACCTAGAGCCAGCCTCGGTAGCGTGTCTGCTCATTGCCCATGAAACGAAATTGTGCATATAAAAAGGAAAGTGTTTAGATCACCGCTAGCACAGACTCTCCCTGGAAGAGGCTGTTCTCACTGGTCTACGTCACACTGTGAGGACCCAGACATTTTCATGGACTGGGAGGGGGCTGGTGTTCAGAATATACACTAATACACTAAAAGTTGATTTCGCATGATATAGACCCTTTGAAGGGACTGTCCGTTTGTCATAGGGTCTTGCACTAAACATGAACCACAGACAGAAAGGAGCTTTTTCTTAAGATTTGAAAGAAATCATTGATTAGGGTTACAGGCAAAGACTGGAAGACCATCCTCCATCGGCTTGATGTACATGTGACTTCATCTGCGCCCTACACAAAAGGTGGAATGTTGTAATGCCACTTTGAGGTTGTTTTCATGAGAACTTAACACTATAATACACTTTCAAGCTCTAAAAAGTGGATTTTGCATGATGTAGGCCCTTTAAGACCTTCCTTCTACTTTTAGGAAAAAATGCATTATTTTAAATCTGCCACAGGAGGGAGCCCAAGAATAAATGATAATGAATTCCTTTTTGATTTTGCAAAATAGAAACAGGTGAATAAATACAGACAAACTCAGAGATAATGGTGCTTATTTCAAGTTTATGTTAATGTTGTTGGAGTATGGATTTAGATTTCAACTTATACACTTAAAGTTATAATTAGGGTTTTGACCACTGGTGGCCGACATTAGCTCAATAAAAAGGCTTTGTGGTTTTGTCTGACTAGGAAAATGGGATAACCACTACTCAAAGTCAATAGTATGAATAGGAATGTTGTCTGTTGAGCTGATTTATAGGGGGAAATTGGTTATGTGTCTGAATTTGATTGTTTTGTCTTTTCCTTTCATTTTACCTCAACTTATTTTTATTTATGCTTAATTCCAACCCTTCTTCGGAGATGTTGAAGCCTGCGGAGGATTTTTGCTGCAGTGCCAGTTGATATGTCAACAAGCCCCCAGATACTATCAAACCGACCACAGTAAGATCACACTCATTATTAATTCGCTGCGAAAAAAAGCTCTCCAGTGGGCTCAAGCCTTCCTCTCAGCCAATCCTATCACTCACCTGTCTTATGAACGCTTCCTCAGTGAATTTCGCCTTATATTTGACCAACCTCGTAAGCAGGAAGAAGCGACAAAGGCAAAGTTTCAGGTATCATGTTAAGTGATTCATTGTCATGCGGATGTCACAGGACATCAGGCAAGAATGATGGTCTCATTAGCCTGTCTCTGTGGTAAGTGTGACTTACTGCTAAACCTCTGCCTGTACAAACATTAGCACTGCACGACTTTACACTTGAATTATATCTAATTTAATGCAACTACTATAAGGCGATTGGGAGGGGCATTTGCTCAGAGTGCAGGCTTAGAAATGAGTAAAATGGATCAAAATACCACTTCGGGATTCTTTTTGTGAGGAATTAACATTATAATACACCTAAAATCTCAAAATTTGATTTTGCATGATATAAGCCCTTTAAAATGTGTATTAGCCAACTAAAATTTAGTCTATAAACCATCTAAAAACCATATAAGAACAGGGGCTACCAGGTTTATTTAAATTGAAAATGCCCAAAAAGTTCAAACTTTGTATTTGATTACCTTAAACTAGTAGCTTTTCTAAATAATCTGCTAGATAATGTCTAGCATGTACTACAACTACGTGTGAGGAAGTTGGTACTAAGTGTAACAAGCCCTCGCCCTGAGGATGGGAATACCGTGTAAAATCTGAAAGTTTAACTGTACTCAGTCTTAAGCATTTATGAAACTTTTTTCAACTTTGTTTGGTACCATGCAGGTTTTATTTTCCTACAGAAAATGTATAGCATTGACAAAAATTTCATATTTGGGTGACTTGCATAATCGGAATTTTTAGACTGAATTGCTTGCTCATGTGATTCTTACCAAAAATCATGAGTTTTGACACTTGTGTACGGGGTTAGTCACCTGCACCATCTCTTCGAAGGCTTGCTGAAAACCTGACAGACTACATAGCTGTAAGTTGCGGTTAAAATAAACTCTGGTTATAGTTACTATGTACCAGTAGGTGGCGATAGTTACTCCTTTAGTCAAACACGGCTCCAACACATAATTGTTTAAATTTGCAGTCTCTGTCAGGCAGATACTTCAACTCCGGAACCAGATAGATCCCCTTTTTTTAATCTTATTTGTACGTATTTTATCTAAATACAGTGGGGCAAAAAAATATTTAGTCAGCCACCAATTGTGCACGTTGTTTCACCTAAAAAGATGAGAGAGGCCTGTAATTTTCCTCATAGGTATACTTCAACTATGAGAGACAAAATGAGGAAAAAATATAATCCAGAAAATCCCAGTGTCTTATTTTAAAATAATTTATTTGTAAATTATTGTGGAAAATAAGTATTTAGTTCATAATAAAAGTTCAACTCATTACATGGTAAAATATGCTTTGTTGGCAATGACAGCAGTCAAACGTTTTTTTGGTAGTCTTCACAAAGTTTTCACAAACTGTTGCTGGTATTTGGCCCATTCCTCCATGCAGATCTCCTCTAGAGTAGTGATGTTTTGGGGCTTTCACTGGACAACATGAAATTTCAACCCCCTTCCCAGATTTTCTATGGGATTGAGATCTGGAAATGCTTCTTAAAAAGTCACTTCTTCGTCACCCGTGCAGTGTGTTTGAGATCGTTGTCATGCTGAAAGACCCAGCCGTGCTCTAAAAATGTAATCAGATATTTGAAAACCGGTACCACATTTTGGATTTATCAGTCTATAAATTCTAATATTGTAAACAGGTTAATTTTTTTTTTTTTACTGAAAGAATTATAACACTCTGCTTTCAGTTTCATGGCTTGCCACTCCTGTTCACGCACACACACAAACACAACTGTGTTGCCTGGGAAGGCTTGCATGACACGGTCGTTGATACAAAGTAGATAGGGTCAAAGAGGAGCTTGACGCTGGGAACTAATGCCGTGACCAAAAAGGAAGCTTTGATTCTCGCTCCTGTTTCAAAAGCTGTTTGAGATCCACAACATTTACACATTCTTATGTTTGAAGAAAAGCAAACATGGACTAAAATTATGTCTTTACCAAACAGCATTTAAATGTTAACATGTAAACTGTTTACATGTCAACCTGTAAACAGTTTACATGTAAACTGTGACTGCTGACCCGTGCCTCAATGATCTTGAAAAGGTCTGTGTGATTATACAACAGAATTGGAAGTCAGAGGTGCTCTTAAAACTCAATTTTAAGTTACTTCAACCTTTGGTCGTCAACAATAATTGGAATTTACAGTTGTCACAGCCTTAAAAATTAAGTCTGGACATCTAAGCCTGAGTTGTGAAAAGTTAAGATTCAGAGTTAGGATTACGTGACATTTTAGGACAATATTACTTCTAGCATCTGAGAACTTGAACTTTTAAGTCCATACAACTGAGTTAGAAGAACTTAGATAAATGAGTTTGAAAACTCCAACACAAAACTTAAAATGTTGAGTTTAGGTCCTTAAGTCAAAACTTTGCCGAAGTTTGTTGCCTTACAATTTTAAGTTCAACCAACTTTTCTTTTTTTGCAGTGAGTAAGCCGTTGATAAAGATAAACTGTTAAGTAATGAAAATGTAAGCATGACAGAGGGAAAAAAAGATTCAAACAAAAGAACTGTGAGGTGATGGAATGTTGAACAAAAGAAAACAGAGCCACTTCCTTGTTTCTGTCTGCGTCGTAGTCATGAGTGAAGGCTTTCCCACAGTTACTTACTGTTAGTGAAAGGATTTACTAGGCATACCTGCAAGTCTTCCTCTACGGCAAAACAAGCACTTTCAAGACTCTGTCTTTCACAGATCACGCAGAACATTGCGAAATTTGTGGTTTATTTTCAAAGACCAGATTGGAGATCGTAATAGTGTTTGACATAGTTTGAGGTCAGTTCTAAATGAGACTTTTTCTGTTGCTAACTTCCGCTTTTGCTTGGAGGGAACTGTACAGAAACAAAAGAGAAAATCAAGGGATGTGACAAACTGATCAGACCAGATTCCCATCAGCCAACGCTGTCTGATCAGGTTCCTGTATAACAAGTCCAAACATTCTATGCTAAAAAAATAAAAGGTTTCTCCGGTTTGAAAAATGACTTTAAAAAAAAAATCTGTTTACGTTTTTCATGCTGGTTACCACACTATTTGTGGTTGTAGACTTCACATGCAAAATCTAAAGGAGCCAAACTTATTTCAGTACGTTTTTTAGAAAGAACTTTGGAAGTTTAACCCAGATAAAAAGCTGTTCCTGCTATGTGTCTTGAGACTGTCATAGACATAGGCCCATTGGAAGCATTTAAAGGGCATGTTATACATGGACACCAAACATGGCCACAATCAAAGAAAAAATTATATGTGTCAGGCTACAGATAATATTTCTTTTCACATTTCTTGGGGGGTTGAGGTGCAACGCAAGGCACGTTTACCGCTGCCTGTTAAAGGCAGATTTCCCTTTTTTAGCGAGTGCAGGTTCCTCTTCTGTCCCTTCATTGGACCGTTTCCCCTTGTCAGAGCAACTTTCTAAAGAAGTTTGTTTTTTGCCCATTTTGGTTGTTTGGGTTTAATTTTAGCTGGGTTGTTACGTGCCGAGTCTTTCGGGGGTGGATGAGCTTTCTTCTTGCTTTGGATTATTAGTTATGTTAATTGAACGCGGTGGTATCTAGGAGCCGATCGGCCCATCTCCTTTCTTCTAGGTTGGACGTCATTGCCTCGTCGTCCTGGTTGGCCTGTCACTCCATCTACAGCGTCGGCCCCGCCCCTCTGCGCTGGAGGCACGGACACATAAGCTGACGTGGCCCAAGCACCAGGGCGGCTGACTCTTCAGCTCGCCATTTGTGTTCTGTGCACTTATTTGTGTTTCATTTCGGTTCTTGACACATTAGACTGATTTATACTTATCCTTGCCATGTCTGAATGCTTCTTTTTACGGGCATATGTTCTTTGATTATTGTCAACAGTGTCTACATCACGTTGTGATCCCATGTGGGAGGATATCTGTGTAACAGAACCAGTTGTAGCTTACTGCTCCAAATAAATCAGTTAATACGGATCTGTTGTATTGCTGATTCCCTTTTCCCTCCCACACCCCGGGGTCGTAACAAGTGGGGGCTCTCGTCCGGGATACATCCGCTCACGCCCTGTATAGGAGTGGGCGGTGTCCCTAGTTTACTAGTGTTTTCTTAAGGACGACTTAGTGAAAATAGCCATCCACTTCGGCATCACGTCTGGCGGTCATACACGAAAGCTGGAATTGAAGTCCCTTATAGTGACCAGGATGGAGGAGTTGGATCTGGTGACGCTGTCTGGGCGATCTGCTCTGGTGACGCACAAGGATAAGGATGATGCTCAAGGTGCGCCTGGCTCGACTCGAGCTGGAGGCTCGGGAGAAGCACGAGCAGGCGCAGCGCGACCTTCAGCTCCAGATCCGGAAGCTCGAGATTGAGGCCGACACAGCTGTGCGCATCCGTCAGCTGGAGCTGTCTGCCCAGCAGGGGGGACCATCCGCAGGGATAGCCGAGGAACAGCACAGCGGCGCGCCGGCCGCTCCTCCCCTGTTCCAACATCCAGCCCTGTTTGACATCAGTAAGTACATTAACCTAGTACCGATCTTCCGTGAGTCCGAGGTGGATGCCTATTTTGGGGTGTTTGAGCGCATTGCATCTGCTCTGCACAGTGGCCTTCGGAAGTTTGGGCTCTACTACTGCAGTGTAAGATGCATGGAACAGGAGGCTGTTTCGGCTCTTTCTTTGGAAGACAGCCTGAAGTATGACTGCGTTAAAGCTGCCATACTAAGAGTGTATGAACTGGTACCTGAAGCTTATCGGCAGAAGTTCAGGAACCTGAAAAAAGGAACCCTTTGTACCCATACGGAGTTTGCGAGGGAAAAGGGGCTTTTATTTGATAAATGGATTGCCGCTTGTGATGCTGCCGATTATGACTCTCTTCGTGAACTAATTTTGGTGGAGGAGTTTAAAAAGTGTCTACCTGAACATGTTGTTGTGTATTTAAACGAACAGAAAGTGAACACGCTTTCTTCTGCGGCTGTGTTAGCCGATGAGTATGTTTTGACACATAAGTTTGCCTTTCCTGTGCCCTCTGAGGGTGTAAGCCCGACTTCGTTGAACAGTTATCGGTCGTGTCCGGCTCCTGCTTTCCAGAAAGAGGAGAGGTGTTGCTTTTACTGCCACAAACCGGGACACGTCATTGCTGATTGCCCTGCACTCAAACATAAGGAACAGCCTAAACTGTCGCCGCCTAAAGGTGTGGGTGTCGTGAAAGTTGACCTTAAGTCAGATGGAGTTGAGGAGTGTTTTAAGCCGTTTGTCAGTGATGGCTGGGTGTCTTTGGTGGGTGATAAAAATAACTGTTGTCCCGTGCACATTTTACGTGACACGGCTTGTTCACAGTCTGTTATACTGGCCTCTGTCTTACCCTTCTCTGATAAATCTACCTGTGGATATGATGCAATTTTACGGGGAGTTGAGATGGGTTATGTTTTACGGCCAGTACACAAAGTACATGTGCAGTCTGAATTAATCAGCGGGGTTTTCCCTGTGGCTGTATGCCCGGAGCTTCCAGTTGGAGGAGTCACGTTTCTAATGGGTAATGACATCGCGGGAGGAAAGGTGACTCCTACCCTGGAAGTGGCCAACGGCCCCCCCCCCACTGACGTCACACAGCCTTCTAGTTTCTTTCCCAGTTGTGTTATTACCCGTGCCCAGGCCCGTAAGGGTGAGGATATTAATCTGTCTGACTCCATCTTAATGTCAGCTTTCGCAGATGACCCCGACAGGAAGGCTGACACTCAGGAAGCCGCTGAAACTCCGGAGTCTGGGGCGTCCGCAGTAGAGGAGGTGCCTCTGCCTGTGGATCGAGCCCGTCTTGGAGCGGAGCAAAAGGCCGACCCGACCCTAAGACAATATTTTTCTAGGGCGATGGATGCTACTCAGGTAAAAGGGAAGGGGGTTTATCTCATGGAGGATGATCTGCTGTTGCGCAGGTGGCCTTCAGTAGTTTCTATTAGTGATCAGGTTCTTCAAGTGATAATTCCTGCTATTTATAGACCCTCCATTTTAGCCATGGCCCACGAAAGTGTGTGGTCGGGACATCTTGGGGTTCGAAAAACCTACCGGCGCATTTTGCAGCATTTTTTTTGGCCAGGCATTAAAGCCGATGTAGCAAACTATTGTCGCAATGGTCATATTTGTCAACTAACTGGAAAACCAAATTAAAAGATCCCCCCCGCTCCATTACGTCTGATTCCCGTGGTAGGGGAGCCTTTTGAACGGGTTATAGTTGACTGTGTCGGCCCTTTGCCTCGGACCAAAAATGGGAATCAATATTTACTCACCATCATGTGTGCCGCTACTCGTTTCCCAGAAGCAGTGCCGCTACGTACCATAACTACCCGTGCCATCGTGAAGTCATTAACAAAGTTTTTTTTCCATTTTTGGCATGCCCCGTGTAATCCAGTCAGATCAGGGAACAAATGTTTTGTCTAAAATTTTCCAACAGGTCCTTCGAACGCTAAACATCCAACACGTTGTGTCTAGCGCCTACCATCCTGAGTCTCAGGGTGCTCTGGAACGGTGGCATCAGACGTTAAAGTCCATGTTGCGGAAATATTGTCTTCAGACGAAGAATGATTGGGATGAAGGCATACCGTTCCTGTTATTTGCAGCCCGTGAAGCTAATCAGGAATCCCTCGGGTTTAGTCCGGCGGAATTAGTGTTTGGTCACACACCCTGTGGGCCCCTTAAGTCTTTAAAGGATCGGTTTTTAGCACCGCCTTCCCCTGAAAACGTATTGGATTTTGTTAGCTGCTTTCGTGAACGTCTTCACCGAGCCAATGAGTTGGCACGGAAATCTTTATCTGCTGCTCAATCAACCATGAAAGCGAATTATGATCGGTCAGCGGAGCCTCGGCAGTTTCATGCTGGCGAACAAGTACTGGTCTTGCTTCCCTCTCCGGGAGCGACCTTTTCCGCTCACTACAGTGGTCCCTACGCTATTACTGAGCGGCTGAGTGAGACTGATTATGTTGTAGCTACTCCGGAACGACGTCGAAAACAACGTGTGTGTCACATAAATATGCTGAAGAAGTATTTTCCCAAAGAAGCCGAGGCTGAGCCGTGCAAAGACATTCCGGTGGAGCGCTGTTGCATCCCTATTACAACCGAGGGTACCATTCTTAAGGATGATGGGCTCCGCGTCCCTCCTTCAGCTCATCTCGGCGCCCGATTATCAAACTCTGAGTTATTAACCAGACTGCCGACTCTTTTGCCCCATTTATCTCCTGACCAACAACGAGATGTGGTCTCTTTATTCGATCGCTACTCCTGCTTATTTCAGGATGTGCCAACTCGGACTACGGTCATTGAACATGACATAGATGTAGGAGCAGCCCGGCCAATAAAACAGAATCCCTACCGCTTAAACGTCACCAAACGTGAGATTATGAAGACTGAAACAGACTACCTCCTCCAAAATGGGTTAGCAGTACCTAGTTCCAGCCCCTGGAGTTCTCCGTCAAATATGTCAAATGCCAAATATGTCACAAAACTGGATCTGTTAAAAAGATACTGGCAAGTTCCCCCCCTACACCTCGTGCCTCAGATATCTCTGCCTTCGTCACACCTGATCATTTCCTTCAGTATAAAGTCATGGCCTTTGGTATGTGTAATGCTCTGGCAACCTTCCAAAGGCTAATTAACACTCTGTTATTTGATTTGAAAAATTGCAACGCATATTTAGATGATCTCATAATCCACACCTCCTCTTGGGAAGAACATGTACAAGTGCTCGGCGAGGTATTTGCACGGCTGGCCAAAGCTTCACTTACTCTAAACTTGGCTAAGTGTGACTTTGGCAAAGCTACGGTTATTTATTTAGGGAGAGAAGTTGGTCAGGGACAGGTGCGGCCGGTAGACGCGAAAACATCTGCTATAGTCGAGTTTCCTCCCCCTTCTACTCGCAAAGCACTTCGCCGCTTTCTAGGAATGGCAGGATATTATCGTGCCTTCTGTCGTAACTTTTCCGCAGTTGTTTATCCTCTGACGCATCTTCTCAGTCCATCTACGGCCTTCACCTGGACCCCAGAATGCCAACACGCCTTTGATTCTTTAAAAACCCTCCTCACCCATGCCCCAGTACTAGCTGCCCCCAATTTTTCAAATTGGGGGCAAATTGGAAGTGTGGCTGCTGGTGCGGTACTCTTACAGGAGGATTCTGAGGGAATTGACCACCCCGTTTCCTATTTCTCGCGTAAATTTGCAAAGCACCAGACCAACTATTCCACCATTGAGAAAGAGACTTTAGCCCTGTTGATGGCTCTGCAACACTTTGAGGTTTACCTTGGGTCAAGTGCTGTTCCTGTTCTGGTTTATACTGATCATAACCCACTCACGTTTCTGTCAAGTATGTACAACCACAATCAACGTCTTATGCGGTGGGCACTTGTGATCCAGGATTTTAACCTGGAAATTCGTCACAAGAAGGGGTCTGACAATGTACTAGCTGACGCTTTGTCTAGGGTATGAGGTCACCGGGTAACCCGGTGTCCAGATCTTAAGGGGGAGGGTGTTACGTGCCGAGTCTTTCGGGGGTGGATGAGCTTTCTTCTTGCTTTGGATTATTAGTTATGTTAATTGAACGCGATGGTATCTGGGAGCCGATCGGCCCATCTCCTTTCTTCTAGGTTGGACGTCATTGCCTCGTCGTCCTGGTTGGCCTGTCACTCCATCTACAGCGTCGGCCCCGCCCCTCTGCACTGGAGGCACGGACACATAAGCTGACGTGGCCCAAGCACCAGGGCGGCTGACTCTTCAGCTCGCCATTTGTGTTCTGTGCACTTATTTGTGTTTCATTTCGGTTCTTGACACATTAGACTGATTTATACTTATCCTTGCCATGTCTGAATGCTTCTTTTTACGGGCATATGTTCTTTGATTATTGTCAACAGTGTCTACATCACGTTGTGATCCCATGTGGGAGGATATCTGTGTGACAGAACCAGTTGTAGCTTACTGCTCCAAATAAATCAGTTAATACGGATCTGTTGTATTGCTGATTCCCTTTTCCCTCCCACACCCCGGGGTCGTAACAAGGGTGTATCACGTGATGTTTGGTGTCCCGACTTTGACGTGCGTTAAGTGTGATGGATGTAACAGAGAGAATCCCATCACTTTTCAAAATAAAACGTTTTTTGCAAAAAAAATAAAAATAAAATGGAAATTATTTTTTCTTTCTGTGCCTCCTGGTGCCAAAATTTCCCGCGGCCTGGTGGTCGGGGACCACTGTTTTAAATGAACTTTATATGTTTATCTTCTGTCATTTATTCTTACTTTGGCTCATATCCCAACGTGTCTACATAAACTGTTGCACATTTCTGGCTACACCCCTGCTGTTACAGCAATCTTTCATACCTTCTTTTGTATGGGCTTTATACTAATGACATTACAATCACCTCTTTGACACCATGTCAGCTCAGACGGCATTCATTCATAATGTAATAAAACATTTACTTGTAAACTATTAGTGTTAAAATATGAAACAGAGCTAGTTTGGAGGCATGCACACCAACGGAAAGCTATAATCGAAATACTAATTGTGAAAATTACTCAAGTATTACAAATGAAAAGGATTACGGTGAAAAAGCAAAATCCAATTGTTTGTTAAAGATTGTTAAAGTAAATGAAAGAAAAGCCACAATATAGTCACTAAATAAACTAATGAAAATCAGAAATTCCTTATACTTAAATTTCCAAATTTACATACAGAACTCCAAATAGAAAAAAACAATAATTCCTGGAAAAACTTGATTTGAATTCAGTCAGTCAGTCTGTTTACTTAAAGAGTCTATTTAATGCTTTTCTTAAGGATTTCAGTGTAAACTATGTCCAGATATATGATAATATATTACCTCTGGCAAATTAAAGAACCCCTTTTTTTACGAAATACAATTTATCTTAACAGCTCATTTGCCAACCCGGAAGTAAGATGACTCCATCTCTGAGGCACCAACTTTCGCTCTATGTGGGTGCTGCCCATTTCATGACGTTAACCTAGAATCGGCCTTGGTAGCGTGTGCTATCTTGGGTGGCGGTGCCGGCAGCCCCTTCCTGTCTTTACTTATCTACATCACAATGTGAAAACCCACTCGTTTTCATCCCAGCCCCTCCCAGGGTTGGTTTCTCAGAGCTTAGGTTTTTAGAGGAATACTTGGAAAAGCGTGAATGGATCAAAATACCACTTTGTGGCTTTTGTGAGGAATGGACATTATAATACACTGAATAGCTCAAAAAAGATGGTTTTGCCTGATATAGGCCCCTTAAAAGGTGATATAAAAACACTTTTTTCATTGGGTGTCACAGTAAACATGAACCACAGACAAAAAGATGGAGCTTTTTCTTAAGATTGGAAAGAATATTATTGATTAGGGTTACAGGTTTTGGGTAAAGACTGGAAGACCACCTGACTTCATCTGCACCCCACACAAAAGGTGGAATGATGTGAATTTGTCTAGTACGGTAAGTAAAGCTTCATTTCCAATAAAACAGTTCTATTTTTAGCTTCCCAAAAGAAAATCTCCTCAAAGATCACCTACAGCATATTTTTAAAGCATTTATTTTTATTTTCTTCTTCCTTGACTCGTTTTTTTTTTTTCCTACTGTCACCAAACGTCACTCCGTCAAGGATATCTGCATTCCTAGCTGCAGGGCAGCTGTCACTCAAAGAAATCACTACTTACAAGAAATGAAGCTGTCTGTCAGTACACATACAGTTCACCAGCAGATTATAAAACGTAATCTAGGCTTAACAAGGCATTAAGTCTAAGTATGTAGATAAACACACCAGTCAGTATTTTTTTAACTATACAAATAATGCCAAAACCCAACAACAACTGAACAAAGTTTTTGTTGCTGGTTTTGTTTCTACCAGCAGCTAAATAATAATACAAATGTGAAATATAATTGTTGTTTGATAAGCCTATTTTATAACCACAAAGCCAAAGTCAAGCAGAATTCACTAGTTTGGTAATCTAACCCAAAATTTTATGTCTTGAGAGGTCAAAGTCTAGATACTCAAGAAAAAACTTTAGGTCTTCATAATTTTAATAAAAAAAGGCTCTTCTTTTAAAAAAATAATCTTTTAACTAATAAATAAAATGGGGATCCACCCGTCAAGTCCTACCGATTTAATGTTCACATCTGTTAGGAACCTATTTTTTAAATATATCTATTGATACTTTTATCTGATATGTTTAATAGTGAGAATGAAAGCATTGAGGTTGGCCACAAGTACATTCCTAGCATTCAGGTTTTTGCCACACACACTGGTATGCAGGAGATTAAAAAGATTTGTGGTGACTGTAAGTAACCAAAAATGCAGAAAGTTTCCTTATCAAGAGACTTTCATAACATCGGGTGAAACTACGGACGTGCTTTATTCCTGTAAAAATTTTTATAGTTAAATAGCTACATTTATTTGATCAAATTTTTATATCTATAAGCATTAAACAATTGGAAAGCATTGGCAATGTTCTAATAGGAACATACGCTAAAATGGAAATAATCCTTTCAAATTATTTCATAATCTGGCAACAGAATCTACTTGTGAGAAGAAATGCTCAAAACAACAACACAGGTCTTTCTTCTTGGAAATGTTTAGATGTGATCACATCACAAATAAATAAATAAATAAACATCCTCATTTTTTTGCTAAACGAACAAGAAATGTTAGAATATGCTTTTGAATAGATGTGACGGTTTTCAGCCAACTCCCAATTGAGGAAGAGCGCTTGCATGTATTTGTTTCAAGGCTCTCAATAGGTGAAGCTGAAGAGCCATCATCTCAAATCTCCCTCAAAATGCATCCAATGTAAGGAATTTAACAGGAATAACAACATTACTGGATGGCATTATATTACACCTTGTTTGCAATGCTTCACTTATCAAGTTACTGCTTTTCTCATTGTGTTCGAGTAAATAAAAAATTGTTTATCTGTAACCCTTGTGCTATCCTAGGCACTTTAACATTGGGAGTTGGGTCATCTAGACCCACTAGACAGTGCTCTGAACCTTTTTTCTTCAATGATTTGTGATCTTCTCTGGTGTCCATGGATTACATGAAATCTTTCCACCTTTATCCACCTTTGACATGGTAGGAAGAACATGACAATGCAAGGGTGGGGTCATCTAAGATAGCACAAGATTAAATAAGTGAATGAAAAAGGATGAAATACAGACCTTCACAAACAGCTCCAGAGAATGGGGGTGGAGGATCTTATCCAACGGACAGTCGCCGTTTGGTTGCGTCAGGGAAAGGGCGTTAACCATCTGTTAAAATAAAAAAAAGAAACACGATTTAAAAGTAAAACGCTCATGAATAATCAAGTGGATGTTTAACAGCGACAGGACTAGAACATGCCAAAGTCACTGGAAACTGTTGAACATTTGCTGCTTATATTCATGTCATGACCAAAAGGACAACTTTACACTTAATGGATTGAACCATACAAATGACAATAAAGAAAAATCAGTTGTACTCCATTTATGCCAAACAAGATTTGCTTGGAAAATTTGCCTCCTCTGTTTGGCTACACAGTGAACTTGCTTTTATTTGCATTTGAAAAAAGTGTTGATAAACTACACCCAAATTTGGGTTACGTGAATTTGCGTGTGCCACTCACGAGCTACCGGTAACCTTTAACCTTTTGACACTGAGAAGTTGCTGGCGACATTATAACAGACCCTCTTTGAGCTACAGGAACTCTGTTTCCCCACGTGTGGCCCTTGTGCTATCCTAGGCACTTTAACATTGGGAGTTGGGTCATCTAGACCCCACTAGACAGTGTACTGAACCTTTTCTCTTCAATGATTTGTGATCTTCACTGGTGTCCATGGATTACATGAATCCTCTTCACCTTTATCCACCTTTGTCATTGTAGGGATAACACTTCAATGTAAGGGTGGGGGTCATCTAAGATAGCACAAGGGTTAAAAAAGCAGTTTCTCAACGACTCGCATCGCTAACACTAAGTGTTGCAATTCAGCCTCCCTCCCTAACAGAAGCAGCTGATTTACGTTGGTAGAGTAAGTACTTCAGAACCTTTAAGTGTGGCATACCTTCCGAATCCACTGCATTTATGTTAATTGCATAAAGGGTTGAACAGTCATGGTAGTCAAGAAAACTGGAGCAAAAGCTCCAGTGTTTAAGCTTAAACAACATCAGTCCCACATTATGGAAGACCTGAATGATGTTGCGAGAGGAGCATGGGTTTTTAAGTTGATTAGCTCTACAAAAAGTTGCCAGCTAGCACGTCTCCTTATCTGGGTTCACAAGTTCATTCATACTGTCTACTACTATACTATACTCTGGCTGATCTTTTTCCAAGCCAAGTTCTTTTATTCTCGTCATGGCTACAGAACAATTTCAAACCCAAACGCTGGAGTCCGGAAGAAACACAGAGGAGGACGAACGTGGCAGGTAAGTAGATTTAATGGACAGGTAAGTCAGCCGAGCGTGAGCAGGATTCGTGGAGATCACTACATGTGAGACAGACTTTACTGGCGTCACTGATGGGTTCCTCCGCAGGTCTTGGAAGATGTTGTTGTCGTCAGTGGAGATCCGGGAGAACAGGGGAACGGCAGAGGCTCGAGGTGTGTCCAGAGGAGTAGGCAGAATGAGGGTTCCGGACTGAGGCTGATTCAGGTGACCACTTGCGGCATTGGATTCCTGGGGGTGAGTAGACAGAGAGATTAGGTGCAGGCTTGGCGTAACGAGAGCATAAAGAACTTGACTTGGAGGCCAAATATGCACTATCAGGGGCAACGGACTGGCGAAGAATAGTGATCCTGGAGCTCCTTATGAAGGCAGGTGATGAGATGAGGTAAGTGGTCGCAGCTGGGCTGAATCAGGAGCCAACCGGACAGGAATGGGGGAGGAGTCTGACAGAGGCACCATATCAATTCTTTTCTTGATACAAATGTGTAAAAACATCCTAAAGCTCGAGATGAGCACAACTAGCAAGAATGGGCTTTTCTTTCATGTTGGTATGAAAGTCCACCCAATGATCACATAAATCATCATATCACTACCAAAGCCAAGTTCCTGAATGTTTAAAGCAATGAGAATATTTGCCATGGTTAAGATCTTTCAAGTCTTGTACGTTCAGACTATGTAGGACCTCTTGTATTAATCAATCATTATTTATACAGTATAGCACTTTTCATACATAATGTAATGCAAATTGCTGTCCACAAAAAATAAACATAAACAATAATGATAATACCCCCCCACACACACACACACACACACAACTACACACAACCTTTAACCCCCTCAGCCAAAACAGGCTGAGCACAGAAAAGATTTTGTTGGGGAAAACGGTAAAAATTGTTGATAGCCACATAGTCAGCCAGGTGCAGCATTAGAGTCAGGGACCTATCCTCCCCACAGGAGCTGTCTGCCTTAGGAGTAGAGAGCTTCTGGTAATTTAAGTTGGCCACCACCTATTGGGACCATTTTCCCCTATTTTTTTGGTTGAAAATTTTTTTTTTTTATCGCGATACATTCATCCTTTCCGGGAAGGCCCATTCTTTCAATTGCACCTAAAAAATGTAGTTTGTTAACAATGACTTAGCATTGAAACAGGCCATCCCCATAGGACAAATCACATTCATTCGATTAGCAGCACGTATTTTTTTACATTTAAATGTTACATTTTATAAAAGTTTTAGGTTACTTCACTCGAAAACATGCAATTGGATTGTGAATAATGTGACTGAGTTTGCTTTTTTTCCAATTGTTAGTGTGGGTATGTTTTGGATGTAGTTCAAATCTAAGCCTACAAACCACCACTAAGGTTTGAGTTCTTGACCTTAGTGTCTTTCTTTGTAGATAGTCTTCCCCCCCCCGTATTGAGTGATGTTTAGTGTTACTTGTTTCTTTAAACCTTAGTTCCTGTTGAGCCAGTATTCTTCTGAATTCATTCTTCCATCCTCGTTGACAAAAAAAAAATCCCTTTTTACGTCATGAAAAAGACACAGATTTTCTCAACCTGCTTGTACTTGGTCAAGGTCACTGACCAAGAACAGGACGCTGAAGCCTATCCAGAAACTTTTGGGTAAAGGCCAAACAAAATTTACATTTTAATCACATTTTAAGCTTTTTTTGGATTCACTAGAATGACCTTTAGGAATCTAAATCTGCCTCATACCTGGGCATAACTTAAAGATGAAGGAAAGAAAACAAATTGGCACAGTCCATCCTGCAC
>CM074496.1:7652362-7864088 GCA_037389245.1 Oryzias sinensis
ATTGGTCAACGTGCCAACGGCTTGATGTGTTAACCATTTCAATCTGCCGTTAGATTGCATAGCACATTTAAGGAAGCCATTTATCGCAGTTTACGCCATCTTTTGAAAGATGCGCATTAGTCCTGCCACTTTGCAGAATCTATGTTCAAGAAAACAGTGCAGGTTTTGCTGAGTTTGGTTAAAAACGACATAATCGTAATTAAAAGACCACTGGAAACCTTGTGAAAATAGATCAAAAGAGGATTGGAGTCGGGATTTCAAGCAAAAAAAAAAATCAATGATCACATTTCCTTTGCTACATTAATCTTTAAATGTAGCAAATTAAGCCCCTTCAAAAAAAATGCACTGAGTGAGGACTTCACCTCAGTACACTGGTGATCCGGGGTAACTTCTAGGGTCCCGTCTTCATTTTCCACCAGATTCTTGGTTGTGTAGAGCAAATCCTCCAGTCTCACTCGGACGTTCTTCTTCATGGACTCGTAGTCTTCCTCCAGCTTGCCCCACTCCTCCTCCTCCTTCTGGATGACACAGTGCAGCAGACCCAGGCACTGCCGCAGTGCCGAGTGCAGGAGCTGCACCTGCCTCTCTGCGCTGGGCTCCTCCTCTGGGGGGGACGGGGACACGATGCGTGAGCCATCAGGGGTGTGGTCCAATAGAAAGGTCTCCCTGTTTTTCTGAAGCGAATATGGGAGGGAAAATATATATAAATTATAAAATATATAAAATGTACTTGATGTGTGAAAATCAAGTAGCATATTTCACTTTTACTGGTATTTCTGATTCTATTGATGGGAAACCTACAGAGGGACAAATTAAAAAAAAAAAATCGATTCATTAATTATACATGAAACAGTCAGAGATTGAGGAGAATTGTGTGTATTTACAGTCGACAGTAACACTCTAGTGGGGGTTTAATAACCACATTTTCACAGGACAGGTAGTTAGCTGCCTCAGCACAGGAACGTGCCACATCATGATGTAACGGGGAGAAGCAAAGGGGTCACCGTGTCTGGCGAAAAGAAGACCACAACCAAACGCGGCACTCACGTAGAGCCGCAGCAGCTCCGTGCACTCGTGGTGAAGCAGCCGAGCTAGATTCACCGCACGCCCCGTCCGGGATGGGCCAGACACCGGCGTCTCCAGCACGGATAACGCCTGCTGCTCCTCCTCCTCCTTCTGCTGCTCTGCCATTTCCACTCAGCCCGGGTTAAAGACGTAGCAGGTTAACAGCAAACAAATGTTGTGAGCTTTATCTTTTCCGTGCTCACCCTCTGAGTCTTCACCGGCTACACCGACAACAAATTTACCTTTTAGTGTTTTTGTCTAACAAATGCAGGGTGTTGTTTTCGCAGACTTTCGCGGTCTCTCTCAACACGAATCAGAAGTCCTGTGAACGAGCGGCGACTGCGCATGTTCGAGTTGGCACGATCGCTACGAGAGGGTCTTTAATTGGTTCCGGAAGGCACGCGGTCCGGTCCGTTCATAGCCAGCCGAATTTGACTATTTGACAAAACAAAACCCCCTAATGAGTTCCTTTTCCAAGCTAAATAACAAGAAAAAGAAAAAAAAAATTATATATCTTGCTTTTGTTCTAACGTAACTTTTTTTTAAGGGGGGCAGGTGTTGTGCGTTAAAATGCCCCCATGCCAAAAATGTTACACTAATGTCATCGCTCGTCCTCTGGTGTCCAGCGCTCCGTATACTTAAATATTCAGAGGTAGAATGACGTCAGGGGAGGAAAATCTGTGGTAGGGGTCAGTTAAGCCCATAACACCCTCCCAGAAAGGACGGGGTCGGGGGGAAATTGAGGGTTCCGTTTTTTGTTCCGGTATGCGTTTGAAAGGGGAATGCCAACTCGATTTGTCCATTTTTGTATGCTTAGCCATACAAAAAACAAAAAAACTTTTATTTATTATTATGCTTAGGTTAAGTGAAGAAGCATTTTTAACCATAAACACAAACAAACTAAAATAATAATACTAAAACTCTGTACAGGGAGCCCTTCTATCAATTTTCTAGGTAATTTCTAAATACCACAATGAGCATATTAATGGAATTTCCTGACATCTGAATGAACCGCCTAATAGAAATTAAGGAGGAAAAACAGGAATGAAAAAATCTCTGTAGCACTGAGGAAATTAGGCCAGTAAAGAAGCCAATCGTGTTTTGCATCATGTTGACTTCAAATTGAAACATCTGATTTATCATCCACCAGTTTTTTAAATATATAAATAATAGCAAAACGTGTAAATTAATAGTAAAATAATTATTATTCATTAGGTTTTGGATCTTTAGATACAAGAAATCAACCACTCTAACTTATGGAAAAAGAAAACATATTTTCACACATTTTTAACTCAATAACATTTTTATTACATATTTTTGACAAGATCATTTTAAAAGCATAGTTTATTACTAGAAATGCAGCCAAACATGAATCGATTATTTAAAAGAATAGAATAAGTTAGAACAAAATGGAAAACAATGGAATTTGTTATTGCCGTGATAAAATGCGTAAAAAACTTTAAAACTGCCACCAAATAATGTTTGCATAAAAAGAGAAATAAAGTAAAAAATCTCTATTATTATGTATATATGTATATATATTATGTAATATCTGATCTCAAAGTTGAGAAGAAATGAATAGATTCATTCATAGGTAGATAATAATACTAGGAGTTGTGTAATTTCTTGGTGAATATTGTGACTAATCCCCCCATGGGTACAAGCTTTCCCCCCTCCTTTTATAACTTCCAGTAAAAGCCAGAAACCGTTTACTCTTTTCTTCAAAGTCTAACTTTTAACTTAGGTTGTCTTCACATTAGAAAAGTACACAAGACTGGGAAAAGAATTTCAACAATGTCACACTTTCATTTGGTTTGGTTTCACACCAAGGAGACAAAACAAACTGTAAATGTCTTCCAATTATGTTAGCAACTCATTTGGGGGCAATACTAACCCTAGCCCACAACAGGTACTGATGAGGGGGGGAAAAACAGGAAGGTTGGTAGCAGACATCCTCTGATGTCGATAAGCATCTTTACTTTTGCTCTACACAAAGTTTTTCTTATTATTTTCTTTTGAATTCAAGCTGTTGTCAGTTCTGTTTTTCCCCTTCTGCATAAAAAAAGTGCTTAAATCACTTTTAGGTTTCGATCTGCTTCACGCCATGGTTTGCAGAATTTAATCTTTTCCTTCAGACACGAGTTAACTTGTTTTTACAGGTAGACCAGATCAAGCTTACTTGCTTCTCACCACAGTTCAGATACATTTATCATGGAGTGAAAGTGCTCCTGATCTTCTGACTACCCGAAAAGAAAAAGCTATCCAATCACATTTTTTTGAATCCCACAAAAACTACAACTCCCAGAGTCCCCCCTCCCCCCCTCACATTTAGAAGTCCCAAATATCTTCCGTAGATACTAAAAGGAGTTTTTTTTATTGCAACCACGCAAAATGAAACACAAGAGTTAAAAATAGATAAATAAAACAAAACATTGTGCTTGAAAAGGAGTATGGAGAAGAAAAATCTTGTATTATTCCACCTCCTTATGTTGTGCATATTTCTATTTACAGTTTTATCTTGAGTGTTTTTTCCTGTAAACATTTAAAATTACCTTTTGTATAGCACCTATGCAGAAGTTACATTTTTTGTTTATATTGATCGTTTTTAGCCTTGTAAAGCTTCATCAGTGATATATTGTATGTTTTTTTTTTTGATTACCTGTAAAGTGTTGGTTTGTTTTAAACCTTCATTCAACCCGTTCCATAAATCCACATCACACATTGATAAGCACATTTTCTTTCTTCAGTAGTGTGCAGTGGTTGGAGATATTCAGGTTTAGAGACAAATTTGCACTGCTGGTAGTCAGGAGGATAATGCAAATCCTAACTAAATCATGTAAAGGGGTGTTGATGTGAGTACATTTTTGCCCATGTTTTTTTTTTTTTTAGGAAAATGAGTATTGCTAAGTTGAGCTAAACTCCAGAAATGAAAGAAGTTTGCCTAGAAGCCAAATCATTGCCAGAAGGAGACTGTGGGTCTCTGTCATTTTTCTGCTAAACAGTATGCACATACCAAGCCCACGCTTTCTGTTCCCAAACTGGAAAGTGCTGAATGTTTCAGTTCCTCCAAGGACCACTGAAGACTGGTTGCAAAAGGGAGATATATCATACTGATTTTACATCCCAAAAATTTTTATTTACAGTTTAGTTTTAAAGATGTTGTATATGCATATTGCTTTATTTATAAATCAGAAAAACTGTGGGCAGGCAGCAAGTGGGCAAGTTTTTCCAAGTCAATACTTTTACTTTAATTAGGGCTCATATTTGTACACATGTGGGGTAATAGCTTTTTGCTTTGCAGAATTATGGGTGGACTCAGTGGTTACTTTGTCCCACCCACTTCCTATTCGGCAGAGCCAACGCTGGTCAATCTTATTAGGAGTGCCACAAGGATCTGTGCTGGGACTCCTTTTTGACCTTTTGTTACTCTGGGGTTAACCTGGTCAAATTCAAACTGCAGATGACATTATTATATGCACTCTGAGCAATTTATCTTTAAGGTGGGCATGGAACCTTATATTCAATTCAATTTTATTTATTTAGCCCTATCACAACAGTTGTCTCAACGGGCTTCACAACAATAACTGTACAAAAACATAAATTCAGTCATGAAATATGAAAAATAGCTAATTGCTAAACTAACCTAGACAGACCCTGGAAATTCGTGCCCTTAGGCCCTCTTTTTTGGTGAGGAAGAACTAAAAAAACCTGATTACAGGAAAAAAGAAGAAACCTTAAAAAGTCTTAAATTGAATTGCACTAAAATAAACTTTATGAAGCATTAAATTGTCTTAAATTCTTGGTGAATGGATCTTAAATGTTTACTTAACACAACGTGATTCCCTGTAAATAAATAAAAAAAAAACATTTCCAGTATCTGCTGTGTCATAAGGTACGGGAAAATGTGAAAGTCCAAATTCATGAAGAGAGTACTTGAAAATGGGGATTTTGTGGTGGTTAAAACCGGTTAGTGGAAACCCCTTATGAGGCAAACGGCACAGTTTGCTGAAACACAATAGGGATCAAGGCAGTCGAATCACGTGTCCACAACAAAAACCAGCAGAGTCTGGTCTTTTGTTTGATTTTCTTTGTATATGCGGTCTTAAATGACATTGTAAAGACCCACTCCGATGAAATATCCTGTTTTTAACAAGTTCTTTTTGTCATGGAGGACATATACAAAGAAAATTCCATCTATCCATCCAATTCCTTAACCTCTTATACCCCTCACGGAGTTGCCTGTGTCCCGGCTACTGTTGGGCAAAGGCGGGGTGTACCTAGGACAGATAGATCAAAAGATGATTGGAGTGGGACTTTAAACAGCTAAAAGTCAAATGATCTTATTACAGATTTTAAACACGTCAAAAACAGTTCTTGCACCTGAAAAAGGGCAATGAGGTGTAGCAGCATAAAGTTATCACAGAAACTTTGCGTCACCAAGCATTTTAAGACTGTATTTTCTCAGAACACTGCACAGACCTACTCTTTGTATTGTTCCACTTTAATTGTAATCTCCAGTACTGAACTAAGACCTTTTAGCGTATTTGGAGCAAGTCACTGCAGATCTTTTATTCTCAGGGCTGGAAACTGTATTTCCCCCAAACACAGTCTGGAGTACTAACACTTACTCCATCGCACAACCTTTTTACTAGACAACATTTTACACCCTCAGGGAAGTAAAGAGTTAAAGCTGCTTGGTATCTTTATTTAGATGCCTTTTTTGAACTGACAACATCAGTTCAAAAAACATTTAGATTAGTTTTATATTTTGGTTTAATTTAAACAGACTTCATAATGACCATAGTATATTTATCAAGTTTAAAAAATGAATAACCTTCAAAAGATGAATTTTAATAAGTCAGTCGTTAAGGGCAGCAAGTATTTTAGTGACCATTAGGTGGCAGTGCTGCAATCAGAAAGGCAGCCTTTGTTTAGAATCAATGTTCTAGCCGGTTCAGACAAGTTAAGACGTTCAAGCACAGTTTGATGAAAAAACAAACCCCACCAAGAATGTGGCCCCCGGCAGTTTGTGGTCTTTCACCTCTTTCCAGGATTAAGACATGTTCCTGGATCCAATCTCACATGGAATGAGCACGTGGCTGTCATTTTAATGCGGCATTCAAACAAAATCATTTTTATACTGATTCCCTGCAGAGTCACCTTTTGCTTTTTTCCTTTTAAAGCTTGGGAAAGCTTGTGTTCTGATGATGAAAACTTGGATGGTTTCTAAAGAAAAATAAATTAAAATCCTTTTTTTTTCACAAAAATGTTCAAATGCAATGTATTGTGTTCTATAGTCGTCAATCTAGTAAGCCTCGATGCACACCGAGACTTTTGAGAAATTTCTACAGCAGTCGATTTTGGAATTTTAGATTTGGACAGCACTACAAAATAGTGAACACACTATGAAGTGCACCAACTGGTGAGTAGTGACGGAATTCGGACACAACCACTGTGGAACCACAGCTATACATAAATAGGAAAAAGGCTAAGAATGTCAAAATGAACTTCCACCACACTTTCAAAATAAGGACATGAAGGTATTGTTGAGATTGCAAATCGGACTTCAGTGAATGTCGGACCCATTGACTGCATAAGAGAACTGGACTTAGCAATTCTCCCTCTCATATTTCAAATAGGAAGTACTTGCTGGCTCCAAAAAGCCGAAATGCCATCGAGTTCTATAAAGAAATAAAAAGCTTTTACTCAGTCACTCTATTTGTCAAAATCACCATTCTTGCTCTGATACCTTTTTTAACATATTCTTGCTAATCCAAATCTTTTTCAAATGTTTTCTTTATTGCAAGATGTTCAAGTTGTAAACTGACCAATCAGATGCCTCAATAAAAGCACTTGTTGCCCGCTGGCCCCACCCCAAAATTTTAAAACATTTGATTGACGAATTCTCCTGAGGACTCATTCTAAATTGGTAACAGTAGTTCCCATAGAAACATGGGCTCAGAAAGTCTCAAGCCAATCACTGCTCACAGTCGTCGTCTGGCTCCAAATGCCTAAATAAGCTTGATTTCAATGAATAGTTCTCCTTTACAGTTACTGGATGCCCAATAGACAATGTGAGGTTGATTCCTCAAGTAAAGTATTGTATTTAAAGACTTGAAACACCTGTTTTATAGAGCAGGATTGCTCACTACGTAGATGTGACGGTATATCACAGGACATCAAAGTTAAATACTAATACGTCACTTGATTAACATACAGAACGGCCAATCGAACATCCTTATGCAGAACAAGGGAAAGGTACTTTATTGAAATCATTGGAATTTGCAGCAGCTACTCTCATATCTTGTTCGCAACAGTGAACTAATTAAAAATCCTCCAGTTAAGCTGCCATTAGAACTGGTTTGCATTATTAAATGTAATGATTTTGCTGTATTTTTCAATGACAAGGTTCAGGGCATTAAAAAAGCCATGAATTCCACAACACTAATAATTACTCAACAGCCACCTAGTCACTCTAAGCTGACTCACGTTGTACCTGTAACTCACAAAACTGTCCAAGAGATCATCACCTGTCTTAGTTTATTTATATGCTACCTTGATGTGTTACCCACTAGATTTCTAAAGTCTGTACTGAACATTTTGTCAGCACCAAATTACTCAGTTAAAATGTTGCTTAATCTGCAACATTTCCTGGCTCTGCCCTTGGTTCAAGTCCTATCTAGAAGACAGGAAATATTTTTTTGAAACTGGAAGTTGTGTCTCATACTCAGATCCACTTAGTGTGATCACTGACAGCAGGTGAATATGGACCAGTGGATCCACTTAGTTATTGCATCCAACAGATCAGTGCTTGGATGCAAAACAACTTTCTCCAGCTAAACTCAGACAAGACTGATTTCATCTTTGGTCCACATAAACAAAGAGAAGGTGTCAGCAGTTACCTTAACTCTCTGTCTCTAAAAGCTTAAAATCAAACCTGGGGGTAATCATGGACTCTAACCTGAACTTTAACAGCTATATCAAGACTGTAAAATCAGCAGCATTTTACCATCTAAAGAACATTGCCAAAATCAAAAACGTAGTGTCAAAGCCAGACCTGGAGATACTTATTCATGCATTTTGTCTCCAGTAGGTTAGACTACTGTAACGGCCTGCTCACCGGCCTCTCCAAACGAGCTGTAAAACAGCTTCAGTACATCCAGAACGCTGCTGCTCGAGTCCTGACTAGAACCAGGAAGGACCATCACATCAGTCCCGTGCTCTGGTCTCTGTGCTGGCTTCCTGTAGCTCAAAGAAAAGACTTTAAAGCAGCTCTGCTTGTTTACAAGTCTCTCCATGACCTTGCACCAAAGTACATCTCTGACATGTTAGCGCCATAGGAACCATCTCGGACTCTGAGGACCTCAGTGACCGGCCTCCTGCGGGTGCCCAGAGTCAAGACTAAACAAGGGGAATCAGCGTTTCAATCTTATCCAGCTAAAAGCTGGACCAGTCTCCCTGAGGTTGAGACAGACCTCTACTGTGTTAAGGTTCAAATCTAGACTCAAAACATTCCTGTTTAGCCGTGTATATAACTGAAGGGTCCTTATCAACTACTCTTTTCATTTTCTTTTCTCTTTCCTTTCTTTCAAAGTAAATTTTATAATTGCTTATGTTTGTTTTTAAACTTTGCACTGTTATTTATTGTGATTTTAATGCATTTTCCTGTTTTGTGAAGCACTTTGAATTAAAAAATAAACTTGCCTTGCCTCTGAAACATATGTCACTGTGTTTGAATACACTAAGCACATTTTACATTTATTTTAAATTTATCTATTGATATAGGCCAGCTATTCTTAAAACTTTCAAAGTCAAATATATCCATATATATGATAATATATCACCTTTGGCACAATGAAGAACAATTCTTTAATGAAATGTTAGTTATTTTCACAGTTCACTTTTCTACAACTCCATTTGTGAGGCACTTCCTGTCACTCCTTGTGGGTGCCGCGCATTTCATGACGTCAACCTAGAGCCAGCCTCGGTAGCGTGTCTGCCTCTTGCCCATGAAACGAAATTGTGCATATAAAAAGGAAAGTGTTTAGATCACCGCTAGCACAGACTCTCCCTGGAAGAGGCTGTTCTCACTGGTCTACGTCACAATGTGAGGACCCAGATGTTTTCATGGACTGGGAGGGGCTGGTGTTCAGAATACATACACTAATATACTAATACACTAAAAAAGTTGATTTCGCATGAGATAGACCCTTTGAAGGGACTGTCCGTTTGTCATAGGGTCTTGCACTAAACATGAACCACAGACAGAAAGGAGCTTTTTCTTAAGATTTGAAAAAGAAATCATTGATTAGGGTTACAGGCAAAGACTGGAAGACCACCTCCATCGGCTTGATGTACATGTGACTTCATCTGTGCCCTACACAAAAGGTGGAATGTTGTAAATGCCACTTTGAGGTTGTTTTCATGAGAACTTAACACTATAATACACTTTCAAGCTCTAAAAAGTGGATTTTTCATGATGTAGGCCCTTTAAGACCTTCCTTCTACTTTTAGGAAAAAATGCATTATTTTAAATCTGCCACAGGAGGGAGCCCAAGAATAAATGATAATGAATTCCTTTTTGATTTTGCAAAATAGAAACAGAATAACACAGACAAACTCAGAGATAATGGTGCTTATTTCAAGTTTATGTTAATGTTGTTGGAGTATGGATTTAGATTTCAACTTATACACTTAAAGTTATAATTAGGGTTTTTGACCACTGGTGGCCGACATTAGCTCAATAAAAAGGCTTTGTGGTTGTGTCTGACTAGGAAAATGGGATAACCACTACTCAAAGTCAATAGTATGAATAGGAATGCTGTCTGTTGAGCTGATTTATAGGGGGAAATTGGTTATGTGTCTGAATTTGATTGTTTTGTCTTTTCCTTTCATTTTACCTCAACTTATTTTTATTTATGCTTAATTCCATGTTTTAGACTGAAGTACATTCATTAAAAATAATATTCATGCAAATAAAATTAAATTGTGAATTATGTTTTGAGGCCCAGACAATGTCAGTGTACTCTTTTTAATACAAGATGCAATTAATTTAATTTTGGTCTGAAACAGAGATGTATTGTCTTTTTAGTTCAGAATTTTTTTTCAATTGTTTAAATGTTAGTTATCTTGTTCAAAGTCTTAACTTACATGCCCAACCCCAACTGAATAGTGAGAAAAAACAAAGGCAAAGTTTCAGGTATCATGTTAAGTGATTCATTGTCATGCGGCTGTCACAGGACATCAGACAAGAATAATGCTCTCATTAGCCTGTCTCTGTGGTAAGTGTGACTTACTGCTAAACCTCTGCCTGTACAAACATTAGCACTGCACGACTTTACACTTGAATTATATCTAATTTAATGCAACTACTATAAGGCGATTGGGAGGGGCATTTGCTCAGAGCGCAGGCTTAGAAATGAGTAAAATGGATCAAAATACCACTTTTGGATTCTTTTTGTGAGGAATTAACATTATAATACACCTAAAATCTCAAAATTTGATTTTGCATGATATAAGCCCTTTAAAATGTGTATTAGCCAACTAAAATTTAGTCTAAAAACCATCTAAAAACCATATAAGACCAGGGCTACCAGGTTTATTTAAATTGAAAATGCCCAAAAAGTTCAAACTTTGTATTTGATTACCTTAAACTAGTAGCTTTTCTAAATAATCTGCCAGATAATGTCTAGCATGTACTACAACTACGTGTGTGGAAGTTGGTACTAAGTGTAACAAGCCCTCGCCCTGAGGATGGGAATACCGTGTAAAATCTGAAAGTTTAACTGTACTCAGTCTTAAGCATTTATGAAACTTTTTTCAACTTTGTTTGGTACCATGTGGGTTTTATTTTCCTACAGAAAATGTATAGCTATAGTTTTGACACTTGTGTACGGGGTTAGTCACCTGCACCATCTCTTTGAAGGCTTGCTGAAAACCTGACAGACTACATAGCTGTAAGTTGCGGTTAAAAAAAACCTCTGATTATAGTTACTATGTACCAGTAGGTGGCGATAGTTACTCATTTAGTCAAACACGGCTCCAACACATAATTGTTTAAATTTGTAGTCTCTGTCCGGCAGATACTTCAACTCCGGAACCAGATAGACCCCCTTTTTTTTAATCATATTTGTACGTATTTTATCTAAATACAGTGGGGCAAAAAAGTATTTAGTCAGCCACCAATTGTGCAAGTTCTTTCACCTAAAAAGATGAGAGAGGCCTGTAATTTTCCTCTTAGGTATACTTCAACTATGAGAGACAAAATGAGGAAAAAATATAATCCAGAAAATCCCAGTGTCTTATTTTAAAATAATTTATTTGTAAATTATTGTGGAAAATAAGTATTTAGTTCATAACAAAAGTTCAACTCAGTACATGGTAAAATATGCTTTGTTGGCAATGACAGCAGTCAAACGTTTTTTTGGTAGTCTTCACAAAGTTTTCACTGGTATTGCTGGTATTTGGCCCATTCCTCCATGCAGATCTCCTCTAGAGCAGTGATGTTTTGGGGCTTTCACTGGACAACATGAAATTTCAACCCCCTTCCAAGATTTTCTATGGGATTAAGATCTGGAAATGCTTCTTAAAAAGTCACTCCTTCTGCTCTAGAAATGTAATCAGATATTTGAAAACTGGTACCACATTTTGGATTTATCAGTCTATAAATTCTAATATTGTAAACAAGTTAATTTTTTTTTTTTACTGAAAGAATTATAACACTCTGCTTTCAGTTTCATGGCTTGCCACTCCTGTTCACGCACACACACAAACACAAGCCTGGGAAGGCTTGCATGACACGGTCGTTGATACAAAGTAGATAGAGTCAAAGAGGAGCTTGACGCTGGGAACTAATGCCGTGACCAAAAAGGAAGCTTTGATTCTCGCTCCTGTTTCAAAAGCTGTTTGAGATTCACAACATTTACACATTCTTGTGTTTGAAGAAAAGCAAACATGGACTAAAATTATGTCTTTACCAAACAGTATAATAAACAGCATTTAAATGTTAACATGTAAACTGTTTACATGTCAACATGTAAACAGTTTACAAGTAAACTGTGACTGCTCACCCGTGCCTCAATGATCTTGAAAAGATCTGGGACACATGTGGAAATGTGAAAATATGGGAAGGTCTGTGTGATTATACAACTGAATTGGAAGTCAAAATCAGAGGTGCTCTTAAAACTCAATTTTAAGTTACTTCAACCTTTGGTCGTCAACAATAATTGGAATTTACAGCTGTTACAGCCTTAAAAATTAAGTCTGGACATCTAAGCCTGAGTTGTGAAAAGTTAAGATTCAGAGTTAGGATTACGTGACATTTTAGGACAATGTTACTTCTAGCATCTGAGAACTTGAACTTTTAAGTTTATACAACTTACAACTGAGTTAGAAGAACTTAGATAAATGAGTTTGAAAACTCCAACACAAAACTTAAAATGTTGAGTTTAGGTCCTTAACTCGAAACTTTGCCGAAGTTTGTTGCCTTACAATTTTAAGTTCAACCAACTTTTCTTTTTTTGCAGTGAGTAAGCCGTCGATAAAGATAAACTGTTAAGTAATGAAAATGTAAGCATGACAGAGGGAAAAAAAGATTCAAACAAAAGAACTGTGAGGTGATGGAATGATGTACAAAAGAAAACAGAGCCACTTCCTTGTTTCTGTCTAGGTCGTAGTCATGAGTGAAGGCTTTCCCACAGTTACTTACTGTTAGTGAAAGGATTTACTAGGCATACCTGCAAGTCTTCCTCTATGGCAAAACAAACACTTTCAAGATTCTGTCTTTCACAGATCACGCAGAACAGTACAAAATTTGTGGTTTATTTTCAAAGACCAGATTGGCGATTGTAATAGTGTTTGACATAGTTAGAGGTCAGTTCTAAATGAGACTTTTTCTGTGGCTAACTTCCGCTTTTGCTTGGAGGGAACTGTACAGAAACAAAAGAGAAAATCAAGGGATGTGACAAACCGATCAGACCAGATTCCCATCAGCCAACACTGTCTGATCAGGTTCCTGTATAACAAGTCCAGACATTCTATGCTAAAAAAATAAAAGGTTTCTCCGGTTTGAAAAATGACTTTAAAAAAAAAAATCTGTATACGTTTTTCATTTTGATCCCTTATGCTGGTTACCACAGTATTTGTGGTTGTAGACTTCACATGCAAACTCTAAAGGAGCCAAACCTATTTCACAACGTTTTTTAGAAAGAACTTTGGAAGTTTAACCCAGATAAAAAGCTGTTCCTCCTATGTGTCTGAGACTGTCATAGACATAGCCCCATTGGAAGCATTTAAAGGGCATGTATACATGGACACCAAACATGGCCACAATCAAAGAAAAAATTATATGTGTCAGGCTACAGATAATATTTCTTTTCACATTTCTTGGGGGGTTGAGGTGCAACGCAAGGCACGTTTACCGCTGCCTGTTAAAGGCAGATTTCCCTTTTTTAGCAAGTGCAGGTTCCTCTTCTGTCCCTTCATTGGACCGTTTCCCCTTGTCAGAGCAACTTTCTAAAGAAGTTTGTTTTATGCTCATTTTGGTTGTTTGGGTTTAATTGTAGAGGGGTGTATCACGTGATGTTTGGTGTCCCGACTTTGACGTGCGTTAAGTGTGATGGATGTAACAGAGAGAATCTGGTCACTTTTCAAAATAAAACGTTTTTTGCGGAAAAAATAAAATATGGAAATTATTTTTTCTTTCTGTGCCTCCCGGTGCCAAAATTTCCCGCGGCCCGGTGGTCGGGGACCACTGTTTTAAATGAACTTTATATGTTTATCTTCTGTCATTTATTCTTACTTTGACTCATATCCCAAAATGTCTACATAAACTGTTGCACATTTCTGGCTACACCCCTGCTGTTACAGCAATCTTTCATACCTTCTTTTGTATGGGCATTATACTAATGACATTACAATCACCTCTTTGACACCATGTCAGCTCAGACGGCATTCATTCATAATGTAATAAAACATTTACTTGTAAACTATTAGTGTTAAAATATGAAACAGAGTTAGTTTGGAGGCATGCACAACAACGGGAAGCTATAATCGAAATACTAATTGTGAAAATTACTCAAATATTACAAATGAAAAGGATTACGGTGAAAAAGCAAAATCCAATTGTTTGTTAAAGATTGTTAAAGTAAATGAAAGAAAAGCCACAATATAGTCACTAAATAAACTAATGAAAATCAGAAATTCCTTATACTTAAATTTCCAAATTTACATACAGAACTCCAAATAAAAAAAACAATAATTCTTGGAAAAACGTGATTTGAATTCAGTCAGTCAGTCTGTTTACTTAAAGAGTCTATTTAATGCTTTTCTTAAGGCTTTCAGTGTAAACTATGTCCAGATATATGATAATATATTACCTCTGGCAAATTAAAGAACCCCTTTTTTTACGAAATACAATTTATCTTAACAGCTCATTTGCCAACCCGGAAGTAAGATGACTCCATTTCTGAGGCACCGACTTTCGCTCTATGTGGGTGCTGCCCATTTCATGACGTTAACCTAGAATCGTAGGTTGGTAGTGTGTGCTATCTTGGGTGGCGGTGCCGGAAGTGCCGACTCTTCCTGGAAGGGGCTGTTCTTTACTTATGTACATCACAATGTGAAAACCCACTCGTTTTCATCCCAGCCCCTCCCAGGGTTGGTTTCTCAGAGTTTAGGTTTTTAGAGGAATACTTGGAAATGCGTGAACGGATCAAAATACCACTTTGAGGCTTTTGTGAGGAATGGACATGATAATACACTGAATAGCTCAAAAAAGATGGTTTTGCCTGATATAGGCCCCTTAAAAGGTGATATAAAAACACTTTTTCATTGGGTGTCACAGTAAACATGAATCACAGACAAAAAATGGAGCTTTTTCTTAAGATTGGAAAGAATATTATTGATTAGGGTTGCAGGTTTTGGGTAAAGACTGGAAGACCACCTGACTTCATCTGCACCCCACACAAAAGGTGGAATGATGTGAATTTGTCTAGTACGGTAAGTAAAGCTTCATTTCCAATAAAACAGTTCTATTTTTAGCTTTCCAAAAGAAAATCTCCTCAAAGATCACCCACAGCATATTTTTAAAGCATTTATTTTTATTTTCTTCTTCCTTGACTCGTTTTTTTTTCCTACTGTCACCAAACGTCACTCCGTCAAGGATATCTGCATTCCTAGCTGCAGGGCAGCTGTCACTCAAAGAAATCACTACTTACAAGAAATGAAGCTGTCTGTCAGTACACATACAGTTCACCAGCAGATTATAAAACGTAATCTAGGCTTAACAAGGCATTAAGCCTAAGTACGTAGATAAACACACCCGTCAGTATTTTTTTAACTATACAAATGATGCCAAAACCCAACAACAACTGAACACAAAGTTTTTGTTGCTGGTTTTGTTTTTCTACCAGCAGCTAAATAATAATACAAATGTGAAATATAATTGTTGTTTGATAAGCCTATTTTATAACCACAAAGTCAAGCAGAATTCACTAGTTTGGTAATCTAACCCAAAATTTTATGTCTTGAGAGGTCAAAGTCTAGATACTCAAGAAAAAACTTTAGGTCTTCATAATTTTAATAAAAAAAAGGCTCTTCTTTTAAAAAAATAATCTTTTAACTAATAAATAAAATGGGGATCCACCCGTCACGTCCTACCGATTTAATGTTCACATCTGTTAGGAACCTATTTTTTAAATATATCTATTGATACTTTTATCTGATATGTTTAATAGTGAGAATGAAAGCATTGAGGTTGGCCACAAGTACATTCCTAGCATTCAGGTTTTTGCCACACACACTGGTATGCAGGAGATTCAAAAGATTTGTGGTGACTGTAAGTAACCAAAAATGCAGAAAGTTTCTTTATCAAGAGGCTTTCATAACATCGGGTGAAACTACGTACGTGCTTTATTCCTGTAAATTATTTATAGTTAAATAGCTACATTTATTTGATTACATTTTTATATCTATAAGCATTAATCAATTGGAAAGCATTGGCAATGTTCTAATAGGCACATACGCTATAATGGAAATAATCCTTTCAAATTATTTCATAATCTGGCAACAGAATCTACTTGTGAGAAGAAATGCTCAAAACAACAACACAGGTCTGTCTTGGAAATGTTTAGATGTGATCACATCACAAATAAATAAATAAATAAACATCCTCATTTTTTTGCTAAACGAACAAGAAATGTTAGATTATGCTTTTGAAAAGACGTGACGGTTTGCAGCCAACTCCCAATTGAGGAAGAGCGCTTGCATGTATTTGTTTCAAGGCTCTCAATAGGTGGAGCTGAAGAGCCATCATCTAAAATCTCCCTCAAAATGCATCCAATGGAAGAAATTTAACAGGAATAACAACATTACTGGATGGCATTATATTACACCTTGTTTGCAATGCTTCACTTATCAAGTTACTGCTTTTCTCATTGTGTTCAAGTAAATAAAAAATTGTTTATCTGTAACCCTTGTGCTATCCTAGGCACTTTAACATTGGGAGTTGGGTCATCTAGACCCACTAGACAGTGCTCTGAACCTTTTTTCTTCAATGATTTGTGATCTTCACTGGTGTCCATGGATTACATGAAATCTTTCCACCTTTATCCCCCTTTGTCATGGTAGGGAGAACACATCAATGTAAGGGTGGGGTCATCTAAGATAGCACAAGGTTAAATAAGTGAATGAAAAAGGATGAAATACAGACCTTCACAAACAGCTCCAGAGAATGGGGGTGGAGGATCTTATCCAGCGGACAGTCACAGTTTGGTTGCGTCAGGAAAAGGGTGTTAACCATCTGTCAAATTAAAAAAAAGAAACATGACTCAAAAATAAAATGCTCATAAATAACCAAGTGGATGTTTAACAGCGACAGGACTAGAAGATGCCAAAGTCACTGGAAACTGTTGAAATTTGCTGCTTATATTCATGTCATGACCAAAAGGACAACTTTACACTTAATGGATTGAAACATACAAATGGCAATAAAGAAAAATCAGTTATACTCTATTTATGCCAAACAAGATTTGTGTGAGAAATTGGCCTCTTTTGTTTGGCTACACAGTGAATTTGCTTTTATTTGCATTTGAAAAAAGTGTTGATAAACTACATCCAAATTTGGGTTACGTGAATTTGCGTGTGCCACTCACGAGCTACCGGTAACCTTTAACCTTTTGACACTGAGAAGTTGCTGGCGACATCTTAATACACCCTCTTTGAGCTACAGGAACTCTTTGACTATTTCCTGACGCGTGGCCCTGGTGCTATCCTAGGCACTTTTACATTGGGAGTTGGGTCAGCTAGACCCACTAGACAGTGCTCTGAACCTTTTTTCTTCAATGATTTGTGATCTTCACTGCTGTCCATGGATTACATGAAATCCTCTTCACTTTTATCCACCTTTGTCATGGTAGGGATAACACTTCAGTGTAAGGGTGGGGTCATTGGATAGCACAAGGGTTAAAAAAGCGGTTTCGCAATGACATGCATCACATCGCTAACACTAAGTGTTGCAATACAGCCTCTTCTCCGGTCCCACATTATGAAAGACATGAATGATGTTGCAAAAGGAGCTTGAGTTTTTGAGTTGATTAGCTCTAAAAAAAAAGGTGCCAGCTAGCACGTCTCCTTATCTGGGTTCACAAGTTCATTCATACTGTCCTATACTCTGGCTGATCTTTTTCCAAGCAAAGTTCTTTCTTGATACAAATGTGTAAAAACATCCTAAAGCTCGAGATGAGCACAACTAGCAAGAATGAGCTTTTCTTTCATGTTGGTATGAAAGTCCACCCAATGATCACATAATAAATAATAATAATAATAAATTCTATTTCAAGTGCCTTTCAGGTCACCCAAGGTCGCTGTACAAGGTTAAAATAAGAAAACCATAAAATCATCATATCACTACCAGAGCCAAGTTCCTGAATGTTTAAAGCAATGAGAATATTTGCCACGGTTAAGATCTTCTCTTAAGATCAACTCTTGAACGTTCAGACCGTGCAGGACCTCGTGTATTAATCAATCATTATTTATACAGTATAGCACTTTTCATACATAATGTATTGCAAATTGCTGTCCACAAAAAATAAACATAAAAGTACAATAATAAAGAAAAAACAATAATGATAATACTCCCCCCCCCCCCCAACTACACACAACCTTTAACCCCCTCTCACACCACGTCTTACCCCCTTAATGCAGATGAGCATAGGGAAACAGGCTGAGAAAAGAAAAGATTTTGTTGGGGAAAACGGTAAAAATTGTGGATAGCCACATAGTCAGCCAGGTGCAGCATTAGAGTCAGGGACCTATCCTCACCACAGGAGCTGTCTGCCTTAGGAGTAGAGAGCTTCTGGTAATTTAAGTTGGCCACCACACGTTGGGACCATATTTCCCAATTTTTTTTGGTTGAAAATGTGTTCTTTTTATCGCCATACAGTCATCCTTTACGGGAAGGCCCATTCTTTCAATCGCACCTAAAAAATGTAGTTTGTTTACACTGACTTAGCATTGGAAGAGGCCATCCCCGTAGGACAAATCACATTCATTCGATTAGCAGCACGTACGTTTTTACATTTAAATGTCACATTTTACAAAAGTTTTAGGTTACTTCACTCGAAAACATGCAATTGGATTGTAAATAATGTGACTGAGTTTGCTTTTTTTTTTTTTAATTCTTTTGTTTTGGATGTAGTCCAAATCTAAGCCTACAAATCACCACAATGAGTTTGGATTTGAGTTCTTGACTTGACAGTGTCTTTCTTTGTAGATAGTCTTTTTCCCCCCGTATTGAGTGATGTTTTGTGTTACTTGTTCCTTTAAACCTTAGTTCCTGTTGAGCTTGTGTTCTTCTGAATTCATTCTTCCAGCCTCATTGACAAAAAAAAAATTCCTTTTTACGTCATGAAAAAGCCGTTTCCATACTCTCAAGGAAAAAAGACACAGATTTTCTCAACCTGCTTGTACTTGGTCAAGGTCATTGACCAAGAACAGGACGCTGAAGCCTATCCAGAAACTTTTGGGTAAAGGCCAAACAAAATTTACATTTTAATAACATTTTAAGCTTTTTTGGATTCATAGAATGACCTTTAGGAATGTAAATCTGCCTCATACCTGGGCATAGCTTAAAGATGAAGGAAAGAAAACAAATTGGCACAGTCCATCCTGCACCACTTTTAAAGTCAAAAGTGGGTGTGGAGCACATATTCTGGGAACAGAATATGTGCTCCACACCCACCGTCTTCCCCCAAAAGAAGCAGATTGGTGACATTTTTCACATTTATGCTGTTTCTTTTTGATTGTTATTAGTTCACAGCTGTTTCACAACTTTCTTTTGATTATTTGCAATGAACTGTTCTGCTGATGTCACTGATGGACAAGATAAGAGTCATGACAAGCACGAAAATCTGTCTTCACATTTGTGGTGGTTTGTCTGGTCCCGTGGAATCTAAATCTCTGCATATGTGCTCTAATGAAAAGTATTCAAACACAATTTTCACCTTATTAAGTTTAGGCAAATAAATACTTGTTATACATCAAATACACAAATGCCTCTTTGATTTGTTACAACCAGGTCAGTGGCCTTATATTTAGAATGTCCGCTCTAATACTGGAAGGTTGTGGGTTCAAACCCCGGCCGAGTCTACCAAAGACTGTAAAAAAAATGGGACCCAATGCCTCTCTGCTTGACACTCAGCATTGGGGGGTTAAATTCACCAAATGGTTCCCGAGCACGGCTTTGTCTGTAGCTCACTGCTCCACCAGGGGATGGGTCAAATGCGGAGAACAAATTTTGCACACGAAGGTGTGTGACAGATAGTGGAACATTAATCTTTAAAAAAAATTGTTTGTTTCTTCCTATATATTGTATAGGCAAGTTTGTACATATGCCTCATTGATAGTGTTTAACTAGGCTTGTGGTTTTTAAGGTTTATAAATTAATCCTTGTACACAATAAATGATATTTTTTTTTTACTTTAAACGTGTCTTTTAGTTATTGGATCAAGAACATTAACATTTAATCATGTGTTCAGTTGGATTGTACATTGCAAATTCTGTGGGTTGGATGCAGTTCTTACAGCAATACTGACATTACTAGATAGGAAAGGCAGCTTGAATAATTTAAACAAGATAATGACTAGGAGTTATCAGCTTGTTGAAACATTTGGTATTTTTATTTTGCAAAGGTTTAAAAAAGGTTGAAAAACCTGGCTAACCTGTAAATCTAGAAACCGGCAACAAGGACAAGAAAAAGAAAGAAAAGCTACAGACGTGTTATCTGACCCAGATATACTTTTGTAGACTCTGATTTTTGTAAGGAAGGTTGACAACTGTTTAATCTTTAATTGGTTTACTTTGGTTTGATTCTGGAGTTGTGAGAGCAAACCAAATCACATAAAAAAACATCACCCAGTACAATTGCTTAGAAATGACCACTGACGGGAGAAAAATGCCACAACTTAATCGTGACCCTGTAAAATGCTTTGCTTTGATATAGACAAATATTAACAAGTACTCACAGCTGCTTACCAATCATGTTATCTTTGAATCATGCATCACGTAGGTATTTTTTTCCTACTTGTATTGTCAGTATCAGGGGAGCCGGTTTAGCTCGTGCTGGTTTGCGGCACCTTCCGTCCGTGAAACCAGGGTTCGACTCCGGGCTGCTCCCTGTTCCCTTCTCTACTTCTGTGCCGGTCCCAAGCCCGGTTGCTTTTAGAGGGTTGCGTCAGGAAGGGCATCCGGCGTAAAACATTGCCAAGTATACCATGCGACTCGTTCGCTGTGGCGACCCCGATGGGAAAAGCCGAAAGAGAAACAACAACATTGTCAGTATCACATTTCTTTGTTTCTGTGAAGTTGGTGGCTGGTAATTCTGACTCTTTCAGTATCAGATTAACAAAGATTTGAACCAACACATAGCAGCTACATACAGGGTCAAGGAGGAAAGTAAAATGTAAACCACCAAGGTACAGACAGCCTATAACGAGTGACAGTACCTTGGTGGATGTACACTGTCCCACACATCACACATAAACTGGTCTAACGCCCGTACTTCTAGTCATGATTGTTGTCGATTAGTAATTTTCCCCAGCTGTGCCACCTTCTATATATTCTGCCTCTGGCTTTTGGGTCTTTGGTGCCAGAGTGTGTTGAACCACTGCCCTTACTTCCAGCCTGGGTCATGGTGTATCCTGTTTAGATATTTTACCAGTTTTTCAGATCTGACCTGTGCTAGTTTTGCCCTGGACCTGGTTTATTGCACTTCTTTCCAGAACAAAACTGTCACGGTGCCTGTGTCAGCCACCTCCCCCTCCCAGCACTCCTGCTCCTGCTCTGCTGATTGGAACCAGCTGTCCTGCATCTCCTCATCTCCTGCCTGCCTTCCTAAGGGTTCTCTTCTCCAGTATCCAGCGCCAGTTTGTTATACTCACTCCGGTGCTTATGTCTGGCCTTTTAGTATCTTCTAAACCTAGTCAAGTCACGTTATGTTACTTACCTCGCTTGTGCTCACCTTCAGGTTCATCTCCCACTGGTCATGCTGGTTCCCGCGGCAGAGCTCATCTCCACGTTCCATGCTGGTCACGCCGTCCGCGACACCCATGCCTCACTCCACATTGATCCCGCCGTCCTCGGCGTCCTGCTCCATCTCAAGTTGGTTCCGCCGTCCTCGGTTTCCCCACATTACGCTCCACGGTCCGCCGCACTCCTGGGACGTCAGAGCTTCATCCAGAGATTACTCAAGCTACGCTCTCTTGGAGACTCTGTAAAGCCCCAAAAGAATTAAAAACTCTTTGCAAATTATTTCTGGTCGAGAGTTTACTTCCGGGTTTCAGCGACTGGGTCTGCCACGTCTACAACGTCATGACAAAAACTTCTGTGTTGGATTTGGTGTGGATGGTTTGTTCCTGATCCTCAATGGATCAGAAACAAACCATCCACAGGAGCTACAGGACCCTGTCTGGAGCTACAGAAGTTCCTCGATTCCATTTTTGAGACTGCCATTTGTTGATAGGAAGACTCTGCCATTTCCCCAACTCAACTTTATGCTTTATTTACCAGATCCATTAAAACCTGTTTGTCTCTGTTTCATAATTTGGAGAGTCAAACGTAAAACTGCTGGACAAAAATCTTTTTGTCTTTGGCGTAAAAGTCCTTTCAGTTTTAGAAGCATTTTGAAGTTTGCAGTCCTTAAGCTCTGGTGTTGGTCATCCATTATTTTTTCCATTGTAAGCCCAATTTTCAGGCATTTTACTTTTTTTTTTTAGTGGTATAACACCAACCACTGTATTTGGAGCAAAGCATAAAATACTGACCTTTTAACAACCACCGAAGAACAAACATGAGCTCAGGTGAGCCCTGTTCATTGTGGCAGAGCTAAAGTCCCAACTTTTCTGCACCTTATGTCCTATGCTATTACTGAAAGTGAAGACATCTAATATAAAATGTCATTAGTGTGTGAAAAATTAAGAAGGATTTGATCTCCCACACTGTAAACACAGGCATAGTTCAACCAGTTTGCATGGGATTGCGCAATCTGATACAAGGCAGAGCTCAATGCACCTTAACCCAACAGTCTAAGTTGTAATTGAACAGGAAATACACAATACAGTAATTTTGATACTAAAAATGATTGAAATTTTTAAAATCACACAGAACTTGCATTTATAGCACAGACCGATGGAAAGGTACTTATTTTATCATTAACACACGTCATGATGGCCGTTGTGTTCCCTTGTCCACGCATCCCTGATTTGTATAACACATTTAAAACAATTCAAGATCACACCGTGCTGCACAACAAATCAAAAATAGCAGTTAAACCACCAAATTTTTAAAGAAACATGATAAAAAACAAATAATTAAAACAAAAATTAATTAAAAGAAGTTCCAAATTGAAATGATCTGCACTTGCATCATTTACTGTCTCTAGTTTGCTTTAACTCTTTGGCTCACTGGTGAGTTCATGTCCTTTCACAATGTAGTGAACCTCACCATGATTCGTTTTTCAGCACCAAAGTTCTGATGAGCTATCAGACTAATAGAGGGAGTGCAGACTAGAGGGCTGCCAAATCTCGTGGCACTCAGGCAGACGAACTCAGGTCAAATAGGGTTGAGCAAGGGTGTTTCTTTTTGCCTATGGGTCCTTTCATGTGGCAGTTACGTTGTTTCACCCTTAGATATTTCTTCCTGTTGTGTTCTTTTTAGCACCAATAGTGTGGGAAGGGGAGAGGATGATGACACCTGTGATGTACAATGTTTTACGTGTCAAAATAAAAGCACAGCGTACGTCTTTTCACGTGTCTCTGCCTGCCTCTATGTGCTGCAGCGTGTGTCCGCCACAGATAATATCCCGCTCCGTGAAAATTTTGCCAGACATCAAAGCGGTCCGTGCTGCTATAAAGGTTGGGGACCGCCGATTTACAGCACAAAAGCTAAGCAAGGAAAGTCTGACATTTGGAGAAGTTTCTCAATTGTTTTTTTTAAACATGCAGGCCAGGGAAATGAAACAAACAACCCCATGAATCTCTTTAATAATATCAATACAAATACCGTAAATTCCGGACTACAAAGCGCACCCATTTTCACGTGTTTAACTACTTTTAAACATACATAAGCCGCGTCGGTAAAAGCTGCATGTCACGTCCTGACTCACAGAATAGGTAAGGTTAATTACCACACTGTGGGAGGAGTCAGCCTTGCCTCAAGCTCATGCATTTCAGTACACCCACATCTGCCAAACAGCATGGACCTCTATTCTGTTCACAAGTTCCTCAGTTATTGACAATCTAGGTATTCATTCATTCATCTTCTTTACCGTTTTTCCCTTTCGGGGTCACGGGGCTGCCGGAGCCTATGCCGGCCACTTGGGCGTAGGCAAGGGATGCCCTGGACAGGTCGCCAGTCTGTCGCAGGGTAGAATATCCTCAATGACACATCCATTCACTATCACTCTCACGGACAATTTAGAGTTGCCAATCAACCTATTAAGCATGTTTTTGGACAGTGGGAGGAAGCCGGAGATCCCGGAGAAAACCCACGCATGCACGGGGAGAACATGCAAACTCCACACAGAAAGGTCCTCCATTGATGTTATGTTTTTCATGTCCCCCAGCCGGGACTTGAACCGGGGGCCTTCTTGCTGTGAGGCAAGAGCGCTAACCACTGCGTCACCGTGCAGCCATACAACAATCTAGGTATCACACATAAAATTACAAACAGTAACCATATAATCAACATTACATCCCTCAGTTATGATGAGGAAATTTACATCCACGATCCCCCATTTCCCATGAGTCTAAGGGGCTTAAGGCAGGGCCAACGCCCGGCTCGCCTCACTGTTGTACGTGTTTAAGAATGAGCAAGTAGCAACAGTGCATGGAGGGGTGAAAAGGAATAGCTCTCCTTCCGCTTGTGTCGCGGCAGCATTATTGTA
This sequence comes from Oryzias sinensis, assembly GCA_037389245.1. Taxonomy (NCBI): domain Eukaryota; kingdom Metazoa; phylum Chordata; class Actinopteri; order Beloniformes; family Adrianichthyidae; genus Oryzias; species Oryzias sinensis. The sequence goes on from CM074496.1 coordinate 7,676,865, forward strand.
CTAACAGGGCTGGTTAAAAAAAAAACACAGCAGTAAAATGAAGCAGCGGCGACTGAAAAGCGCGCCTCAGCGCGATACGCGCGCCTCAGCGCGGCGCGTGCGTCAGAAGTTTCCTTTCACAACAAACACTGTTACCCCGCGGACACCTCTGCGCTCCGCGCTCGCCCCGCGCGCTCCCCTTCCTATCTTCTCCGACACATCTGGCCAGGGCGGCTCCAGGGAGGAGCAAATCGTGTCTGTGCAGAGCAATCGGACTTAATACTGAACGTTTTGTGGATGGGGGCGGATGCGTTGTTACGTGTGGGAGCCTTCAGACTGCCATTGGCCCCGCAGCTCTATGTGAACGAGCAGCAGCCAGGAGAACATGTCTCCAGCTCACACGGAGGCTGTGAGCTTTTCAATGCAAAATTCCGGTCAGTCCTTAGAAACCGTTAAAACGACGACGTGGATTTGTGTTTCCAGTCGTGTCCCGACAAAATAAAAGCTAATGGTATTCCCACATGCGCTGTTCTCTCCGTCACGCAGCTGACCAGCTTTTCCAATCCCGTTGGTGATGGTGGATTTTTTCACGCTGCTTTTAACGATTGCTTTTAACTTGAAAGCTGCATCATATTGCAGCGGCGATCACGTGCACGTTGGGTCTAATGGCACCAAAGGATTCTGGGATGTGGCCGGGCATGCGTGTTTCTTTTTGTTGAACCATGACTGAAGTGTCTAAGACCTGGGGCCTGTTTCAGAAAGGAGGTTAAGTGTAAACTCTGAGTTCATTAACCCTGAAATCAGGGAAACCCTGGGTTTTCCATTTCAGAATGGGAGGTTTGTTAAACCAGAGAAAGCAGAGTAAGTCAAACCCGTTTCTGAAAGAGAGCTAACTTCTACTCAGAGTCAGTGTCCATGGTTACTTATGCTGTGAACCTAACCTGGTCGGGAGCAGGTTTTATCCTCCAAACTCAAAGTTTCTGCCGGTCCCCTCCCTTTTTTAAAGACGAAGCGGTATATTTCGCTTTAACCTTCATTGTCCACATTTCCGTCACACAGAGACGGTCTAAGTGACAAGAATGGCTTGTTCTTTTTTGGAGGACCCGATAGACGAGGAGGCTGCATTAATTCGTAGAGAATTACATTTACGTCGTACGAGAATTTTGAGAAGACTCGATTTTTTTTTTTCACTTTTAGCTGCTGCCATGTTCTTTTAATTCCTGCAGGATTGCATCTACATGAAAATGAAATCAGGGACATTGAATTAGATTAATGTAACAATTACTTTTTGGAAACACAATTTTCTAGCACTGCTTACTTTCTTAATCCCGTATAAACCTATACCACTTGATCAATACAAGGGTAGTGTTGCAGTGTGTGTGCTGAGCGGGGTGCGATCCACGAGAGACAAGGGGAGGGGCGATTGCAGGTGCAGATGGGGGGGGGGGGCGGAGCAGAGGTGTGTGCGTGGTATATATTGTGTGTTCGGAGGACGGAGCACTTAGTTACATAAAGAGAAGGTGTCACTCCCAGAATAACTGTTTTGGAGTCATTCTTAATCCGCTCTGGAGGTTGAGGGTTTTCAACGGGAAGTGAACCCCGAAGGAGAATTCCCTTCGGCCCTGAAGGAAATCTCCCCTGCGCTTCTGACCACGCACGGTCGGAAAGACGAGAGAAAAGAAAGGAGAAGTCTTCGCGCAGCGAAAGGTTCAACAGTAGACAAAAGTTCACTTTTAAAAACACAATTGCATGTATTAATATTAAACTGACCAACATTTGCAAGAGGGGAAGGTTAACAAAAAAGTCCTCTAAACATTACCGACGTTAAATGCATTTTTCCCCAGATTGGTTCTGTACACTATGCAGCATTTAATGCATTTACACCAGGAATAACGCTTCAAAAGTACACCTAAATATCCCCATTTTTTATTTCACACCGTACGCTATTTAAAAAGTTATTACAGTCAATATTTTATAACAATGATTTAAATGCAAACTTAGGCATTAACTTGAGCAGCTATGTTTTCCCACGCTAACTGTCTCTGTTTTGCAGATGCAGCGGTGTTGCTTTTCTTCTGGAATATGTGCTCATATTCACTGTAACTCTGTAGCAGCACGTCAAGTTCAGCTGGCGAAAAATACGCAGACCTCTTTTTTTCACGGTTGCCATCGTGACTCGTGATATCTGCGCTCCATTGATAATGGCTTCTTATAGACGCGGTGCGCACGCTCACGTCCGAATCAGTCCAGTCAGAGTTGATTGATCTAACTCGGATCAGCTTCTCTGAAACAGAAAACTCAATCTCCCGATTGACCAACTCAGAGTTCAAGTTCAACCTCAGAGTTGGTCGAACCTCCTTTCTGAAACAGGCCCCTGAAGTGAGCTCCATGCTGTTTGGCTGCTTAGTTTGTTGAAAAACAAATGACTCGTGCTTAGTGTTAGATAAAGAATACAAACCATTCACTGAGTCCGAAAGTACGTACATGGCGGCCGCCAATTAAATCCATAAATTAGCTGCGTCACTGAATAAGCCGCAGGGCTGTGAGCGCAGGAAAAAAGTAGCGGCTTATAGTCCGGGAATTACGGTACGTGTTTTTGTTCCTGCGGGATGGGAAAAGACACAAAATCAATGCATCTCTATTATTGTGCGGGAATACAATCTCAGAGTTTTGCGGGCGGGAGTGGACATACATATTACGGGTGCGGGCAGGAGTTTAACGCATAAGTTGCAGGAGCGGGTAGTATTTGTCAGAAATTCGGCGGGCACGGGCGGGAGCGGGATGAAGTAAACAGTCCTGCGCAGGGCTCTAGTGCAGACTACATAGCTTAGCATGAAAGGCATACCCACACAGGATGGCATGCAACTTATATAAATAGGTGAGTTTGCTTACATCCACAACAGGTTTTTCTATTATAGATTATGTTCATAGCTTATCACTGCCTGTGCCAGCTGTTTATCAAGAGTTTCTTTAAATATTTGACCAATCACACAATAATGTCTCATAATGCTGTTAGTCAGTTTGGTTGAGTTGGGAACAGTGAGACTACATATGGGACTGTGAAATAAAGTTGACTAACTGCCCCAGCCAGCAAGGCTAACTCGGCCCCAGAGCGTTAAAACGTTGGCAGAAAATGTGGGCCCTAGATGAGTTTGTCCACAGTTTCCATGGTGGCCCCACCTGCGTTTGCCCACATTGGCTTTAGTCAGGGGTCGGCAACCCAAAATGTTGAAAGAGCCAAATTGGACGAAAAAAACAAATCTCTCTGGAGCCGCAAAATATTAAAAGCCCTATTTAAGCCTTATAATGAAGGCAGCACATGCAATATGTATCTCTATTAGCTATATTAGCCTACTATCAAATTGACTAATTTGTTACAAATACATAGTGAGCATTAACGATTAAATGTTTATTTGCCCTGCAGTGCATTCTGTAGAGAACGACGCGTCATGTGACTGCTCTGTTGTGCAAGTTTAACTTCATTACAATATCAATGAATCATGTTTCATTGCTTTGATAAAATGAAAGAAATGTAATAAAGAAATCCAGTTTTTGATGTCATTTTTATTTTGAGGATTTGAACAAAAACCAATAAAATGGAATGTGCGTGCCCCATGAGAGTCAGCTGCGCTCAATTGAGAAAACAGCTTCAAGTATTTGCGGCGCCTGCAGATTTTCATTCAGCTCGTTTAGGTGGCCTGTCAGTCATATCCACCAAAAAGTGCAGCTTTTCCAGCCACTCAGCATCTTCCAGTTGCGGGTAGTTCTGGTCTTTGCTTTTTAGGAATGTTTTCACTTGTTCTAAACAGACAACAAAGTGACGCAAAACGTCAACCCTGAACAGCCATCGGACTGTGTTGTGTAGCAGGAGATCAGAATATTCACTTTTAACTTCATCAAGCAATGCACGGAACTGACGGTGGTTCCATTTACATCAGTCACTTGTTCAGCGGCCCGCTGAAGTTAAAAAATAAATAAAAAAGCCCTGCTGGTAGAAACTGTGTGTCGTAAGCTATGACGCAAATCTCCCTTGACAGAGATATTGAACTTTAATATTGTAATGACCCAGCCGGGCAGTCACCTGAGCGGGGTAACAGCAGCCAACCCCCTTTTCAAGAGGCTCCTTTGGAGAGCTGTCCGTGCCTCACACACCGCACAACCCAGGACTGTCTCAATGACTTATTTTTAGCAAGAAAGGCAAAAATCTACTTCTCAATAACAAGCTCATTTGCTCCAGCACACACAAACAGCCCAAACAGCATGGAGCTCACTTCAGTTCACAACACTCTTACTCAAGGTTTTACCCCAAATCTCCCACTTCCCATGAGCCTTAGGGGCTGAAGGCGGGGCTAACCCCAGCGGTCATGTGCATTTTAGGTCTGTTAGCAGAAGGGGATTGTGGGACACGGTTTCCTGATCTTATTAGGGCTCACCATGAGCGTTTCTGTTTGCCCACGTTTCTTTTTAAATAGCTGTTTTGTTGTTCCACCGTAGTTTATTCTTCCTGTTATGTTTGTTTCTCTTTGTTGTACCATGAGTGTGGAAGGGGGAGACGCTGATGACTCCTGTGCAATGTTCAATGTGTTGTGTGTTCAAAAAATATGGGGCTTGTTATATCAGAAAGGAGAATATGCTCTCAGCTTCCCTTACTAGGCTCTCTTCTCTGAAAAAAATGTTTTGTTAGAAATGGTTCCATAGCAGAGAAAGGTAACCTAGCCTGTTTTTTTTTTAAGTTAAAGACATTAGGCTTTTTTCCCCCCAAAGACTTTCATAATTCTTAGCTTCTAAAGAAAAAAAATAAAGATTTTCAAACATAAAAGACCTACTTCTACTGTAAATGTATAGAAAAGACAGTTGTTTTACTGTATTGAGGAAATCTGATATTTTTTTATGCTTTGTCGTGTGTAGCAACCCTGCAAGAAACAAACATTTAAGTTTTCGAATTGTCACAATTCTACAACTCGACTAGGAAGCTAGAAGGACTAGTTTGTTCACTTCAGAGAATGGAATCCCAACAATACTTGTGACTGTATTTTTGCATGAAGCATGAAGATGACTGATTCGGGTTTCATGTTTTTTTTTTGTTTTGTTGTCTTTAGCCTGATTCCTTTAAAGCCTCCAACACTCAGAGTCACGTCACATTTCTCTAATACTTAGCTATTATAAAAGACTCATCAAAGCATCACAGCAAGAGTTGAAGAGGCAGCAGGATAATGTTCAAGTCATCTCTTAAGTTCCATTACCTGGATTTAAGTTTCTTTTGAGGAATTCATCCTATTTGTAAGTGGATCTTTTATACCTTGATTTCATTCATAGTTGATATTATGTTGCTCAAAGGGATTTTTGATCCTTTGGGTCTAAAGGAGTGCAAGAATATTAATAACTGGTAATGTCAATTCATGTATTCAGTCAAATAAAAATAGAGAAGAAAGAAAATGTATCAACATTGATACAGGTGTAGAAATATCCCTTCATTTTAACAGGTTAAACCCTGTTATATTCATTTTCTGAATATAAAAATGCTGATTAAATAGCTTTAACATTTACTGTAAGGTTTGTGCTTGAAGGAGCATTAAAAAAGATAAAAATAAAAACATTTTGACAAATGATAAAAACCATTCTTAAACAGTTGGTGAGACTATCTCTACATTTTTACTTGTTTAATAGAAAATATTTAAATATTCTACCTGTACGCTCAAAGTAAAGCATAAATATATTCATATTTCTAAACTTTGTTCAGCAAAATAGGATATAAGACACAATGTCAATTGCAACTAATCCATTTGGACTGAGACATATATTTTTCAAATATGACAACAAAAGGACTATCAGCTGACTGAAGATGAAAGTCTGCTGGATATTCAAATTGATAAGACAAATCATAACACAAAAACTTATTTACACTCCATAAAGTCTGTGAGGTAATGTCTAGAATAAAATAATATAAAAACAACAAAAACAAGTCTTGGCGATACACAATGTGATGAGACAGGATGACAAGGAAACTAACACTGCCAACAGTGTCAGAGGTGGTGGAAAGAGATTTTGAGTGGAGCCGTGGAAGGCAAGAAATGCATTACCCTTGTAGCACGACATGAAATGAGTGGGTGTTTTGTGAGTAAAAACTCAGAAAAGAACAAACTTTAGAGACTTTACATTCACTCCACTGGCTGTCTATAAATTTTTTGGAATCAACTTTTAACCTTTAGACTTCACCTATAAAACCCGTTGTCCCCTTTCTGTCCCCCTGAGCTTTGGGGTCAACTCATCAAATTTGCCAGTAAATTCAAAAATCCATGAAAAAAACTCTGAGGACCTATTATTTTTAAGTTTTGGAACAATATTCTGTGCATTTTAATTTAGGTTATTTTTAAAAGCAGCTTTCAATTGTCTGGTCTTTATTTCATTGTTTCCCAATCCTGGTCTTTAAGACACAACATCCTGCGTACTTATCCAAAACCTGGTTTATTTATTGTACTTTTTTGTGTCTCTAAAGGATAATGATTAGCTGAATGTTATGTGTGAATAGAAACACATTAGACACTACAAAACGGTGTGCCCTAACGGCCGGAGTTAAACAACATTTTAGCTTGGATTTTAAATTTAGCACCTTCTTCACTTGTGTTTTCCTATATTTTAACCAAGACTTAGACATTTTAGTTATATTAAAAAAATGAATATTTGCATTCTAATACATTTTCACCCTTTGATGAGCAACATATCCACACTCCCTCTAATGCGCAACATGGGTCTAAAATAACCCACATTCATTTTTCATTTTGTTGTACCTTTTGAAATATATATTTTTTGCTGTTGAATATTCCAAGTATTCTTTACATATCTTGTTTTTTTATTAACCCAGAAAAAGATTTTCATTTTTCCTTTCATACTTTATGAATAAAAATGTTTTTTAGAACAAATCTACATACACAACACAGTCATTCAAGTGTGATTTTAATCAAATTACTTAATACTATAACACTTACATTTGTTTTGAAATATTATTTTTGCAATGAGTTGGGCCAAACTTTAATGTCTTTAATTGAAACATGGTCATTTTCATTTTGTAACACAAACCTCTGATAACATAACATGTCTAACAATCTGAACTGTTTCAGTATTTTAACAACTTTAAACTGGTATGGGACATCCGTTTACCCAAATTGCAACCTTCGTTTTTGCATGCCACAAATTATAATGTGATATTTGTGCTCTGCACACAGATCTGGGGCAGTGAGACCACAAGCTTTTGACTTTTCTGTCTTAGGAAACTGGGCAGATTGCAGACTTCTTCCTCTTCCTTTGGTCTTCCGGTTTGATGCTCTCTTCAGGCTGGATTGTGGCTCTGTTTGTTTTTTAAACCCACATTTTCCCATTGCCTGAAAAAAATAATAATAACAGATTGGATTTATCTGCAGTTTTCCAGACGCTCAAAGTTCTTACAATGTGTCCATTATTGATTCACTCTTCATTCATGTAACTACTGTTTTAGTTACAGCTGCCCTCGGGCAGACTGACATAAGTGTAGCTGCCAATTGGCGCCTACGGTCCCTCATCACGGGGACATTCATGCACATTCACACACCAGTGGAGCCGCACTGGAGGTGGGGAGGGTGAAGTGTCTTGCCCAAGGACACAACGACAGTTGACTGGGGGGGGGGGGGGGGGCAGGGAGTGAACCGCTGATCCTCCGATCATTGGCTGACTTGCACAACCACCTGAGTCACCCCCACCCAAACATGCTTTTGGTGTTGGGGTGTGCCCTCAATGCGCCTCTTCATATGTGGCATGACAGGCTCTTGCCAGCTCCTTGATAAAAAGCCGCTGTGCATTGATGACACCACCCAAAAAGCCAGGGTGTTGAGCAGTGAAGGCATTTAGGGTGGCAACATCCAATATGTTGTACCAAAGAATCATGGACCCCCTCCGTGTTCTTCACTGACATGAATAGTTTCTAACCATTTGATCCATTGTATCCACACCTCATTTTGATTTGTCATAGTACTGAATCACTTCTGGTTTCTTCTTCTGCCTGTCGTCATCCACCGCTTTGTTATCATGTATGGTGCTCAAGAGGCACAAAAAACAAGATATTTTGAATATATATGGAGGAATAAATGATTAAATGTTATTTATTTCCAAGGTAAGTTGTATAAATACTGAGCCATATGAGAAATAACATAGAAAATGAATGTGGCTAATTTTGGACCCATGTTGCGCATTAAAGGGGTAGTGATACAAAAAAACAGTTTTTCATCAAAAAGTGAGAAATGAAAAAAGAAAATCATTTGTGATGGTCTAAAACAAGTTAATTGAGGGATACCTTGACTGTTTGATAACATTAATTTGTTGCAAAGATATCAAAAATAAAAACTCAGCCGGGTCACTTTAGACCTATGTTGCGCATCAAAGGGTTAAGAGAAGCATCATTTTAATTGAACAACTGCTGAATGGCTTGCTAGTCTTGGGCTTCACCTCTACTGTTGGTTAGTTTAGTATAGGCTTGGTGTCTGCCTGAGGTAATGGGGAAATAACAGTTCTCTAAATGGGATTGTCACCTTACTTATAACTCTTACCATTTAACTCATAATGCCTGAGCATAGATGCCCGTGTTTATACATGGCTGTATAAACTTTTTTTTTGGTTTATCTTTTACCAAAAAGAAAAATACAGAAGGGATGGCGGAGGCTTAAAAAAATAATCTAACGCTAAATGCAAATTTTATGCCTTTTTTAATGGCCAGTGTGGTCAAGTACATTGCTGTTAGCTAGCATAATAATACAGTCGGTGCTTCTTGAAGGCACAATCTAGGTCATTCTGGCAGCAACTCCTATTTAACATGAGAAAATAATCAGACATGCCACTGCATGGCATTTTACACTAAAGCAAACTAACGCATTTGGTTATTCTGTTGGGTGTTTTTTTTGTTTTAAACAGTGCAAGTGTAAATACTGGTGGCTCTCTTATACATATTGAACATTGTAGCTAAATATAAGCTTAAAATTTGTGTCTTATGCTATACCAGAATTTGCAGGATAGATCAAGCAAATCTTACGTGGGAAGAAAGAAAAACAAACACATGCACACAAAAACCTGTAAAACAAGCAAAGGAACCAACACTGGTTTCAGTGCAATGCAGTGATAGTGAAGAGTTCACAGATCAGAACACACTGACACTGTGGACTAAAACAGCAACACTTAAATACTGCACAAACAAATCAAGTCAAGTGCTAGCAGCTGTGCGCTGCTCCATAGAGAGCCACAAATTAGTGGGCGGTAACATCCAGGAGAAGACACAGCCAACCTGCACAGAAAACAAAAGAGCGACGACACAAAAAACTAAACTGACAGGCTGTTTCATACTGTTTATACGAGTATGTGTGCACACAGTGAGAGTGTCTCAACAAAATGCAAACATACAAGTTTTGTCAATCTTATAAGTGCAGAGAAGGTTTTACATCTTTTAGCGAAAAGGCTGAAAACAAAAGTCACAGTAATAGATAAAACAGTAAGAATAGGTTCATTTTAAAATCACTTATATCATTTTTTTTAAATAGGAGTGGTGCAACATTTTTTGACAAACTTTTTTAACATACATGAGTATAAGACCACATCAGCCCAAAGATAGACATATTTTTAGTGCAAAGGTATTTGGAAAAATTAGATTAGTCCTGTGCATTCTTATAAGTAAAAGCAATCGACTATTTTCTTTAAATTAGATGTGCTGGGTGAGTCACAATCACAGCTGGACTTAAAACAAAAAGAATTTTAAACTATGCTCTGAGGAACTCTGAACTGAAACCACCTTCGCTTAGACTTGAGATGCTGCTTTGTCTGGAGATCTCTAGACTCCCATTTTGGTAGGATTTCAAACGGTTAAACTTAATTCTGATCATCTTTTTTTTCAGGAATAAAAACTTTCAATTTGAGGAGAGATTTCTTAAATTATCCAGTTGACAGGACAAACTGCAATGGGACTTCAAAAAATGTTTTTGCGCCTCCTCATAATATCAGGTAAGTCAATAATAAGCATTGAATGAAAAAAAAATTGTTTTAAACTCCCTTTAACTATAATTGCAGGTATTCTAACAACAACCATGACTGATTTATCAAAAAAGTCAGATGTAACATCAATCTCACTCTCAACAAACGCAAGTGAAATCTGCAACTGTTGCTGTGAATGTTGTGTTGATGACCAAACAACAAGCAAGATTCAACAAACTACAACAGAATCAACAATTTGCCAAACGGAAGAAACAACATCCCAAGACAAGACAACAGTGGTAAAGAAAACTGCTACAACATTAACTCATGGTTTGACAAAACCAAAATCCCCAACAACATTTTTGCAGACAACATCAAGGACAGGCACACCGACCACAATAATTGATGAGACCAACGTCTCAACTGCTGTAACTACGGCAACAACAGAGGTGAAACCAAAAACCACAGCTTTATCCTTCACAACAGTTACTAAGGCCACAAGTTATCATGCCAAATCAACAACAACAGCATTTGTACCTACAACAAGTACAGAGGCACATTCTACAAGAACTGATGAGGCCAGCGATTCAACTGCTGAAACTACAGAAACAACAGAAGTGAAACCAACAACCACAGCTTTATCCTCTACATTAGTTACTGCTACCACACGGAAGAGTGCCACAACAACTGCAACAGTATTTGTACCTACAACAAGTACAGAGTTACCTTCTACAAGAACTGATGAGGCCAGCGTTTCAACTGCTGAAACTACAGCAACAACAGAGGTGCAACCAACAACCACAGCTTCAATATCCACAACAGTTACTACTACCAAAAGCAGTAAAGCCACACCAACAACAACAGCATTTGTACATATAACAACCGAATTGCCAACAGAGTTGCCAACACAAACCCCAGCTACTTCCTTCACAACAATTACTACTGCCACAGAAATTAGTGCAAAAACAACAACAACAGCATTCACACCAACAAGTACAGGCACACCTACGACATTATTTGATGAGACCAGCGATTCAACTGCTGAAACTACAGCTACGACAGAGGTGCAACCAACAACACAAGCTTTATCCCCTACAACAGTTACTGCAATCAGTAGTGTCACTCCATTAACAACAGCATTTGTCCCACATACAAGTTCAGATGCACTTACCACAAACATTGAGCTAAGCACCATTTCAATGGCTTTAACTACAGTAAGAACGAAGGTGCAACCAACAACCTCAATGTTTTCCCCTACAACAGTTACTAGTACCACAGACAATAGCGCAACACCAACAAAAACAGCATTTACACTTAGAACAAGCGGAGAGGCATCCACCACAAGCAGTGATTTAAGCCCTGTTTCAACTGATGTAACTACAGCAGCAACAGAAGTGCCAACATCAACTTTAGCTACTTTCTTTACAACAGTTACTAGTACCACTAGCAGTAGTGCCACACCAATAACAGCATTTTCACCTACAACAAGTACTGGCGCACCTACTGCAAGAGGTAATGTAAGCACTTTTTCGACTGCTGCAACTACAGCAACAACAGAGGTGCCAACACTACCCTTAACTTCCTCCCCCACAGCAGTTACTACTACCACAAGCAGCAGTGCAATACCAACTACAGCAGCATTTCTACCTACAACAAGTACAGTCACACCTACCGCAAGAGTTGATTTAAGCACTTTTTCAACTGGTATAACTACTGCAACATCAAAATTGCAAACACCCACCATTTCATTCCCCATAACAATTTTAGCTAAAACATCAACATTCAATTCTGAAGCCACAAAAATACCTACTTTCACTAATAATAAATGCTGTGAATGTTGTTTGAAATTTCAAAAAACAATCACAGACACACCTTCAACGGTATGTTCAACATTGTCTAACACTTTTGGAACTTCAGACAGAATTAAAAGCACAAATCTTCCATCAACAACCGACTCTTTTTCATTGGGAACCACAACTGGACTAACAACCACAGCTGTACCGATAACATCATCTACCAGAACAAAAGAAGCTTTAGTTGTAACAAGATTTCCTTATACTAGCTTAGGCGCATTCTCAAGAGAAACCTTAATGATACCACTTACACATAGAACTGCTCCTACCATCACAGCTCTCCCAGATAGTATTACAAGTGGAAAAACAGCAGTAACAATAACAAATATCAATGCTGCAAAAACCGCCACAACATTTAAGGAAATTACTACAACCACCACCATGACTACAACTAAGCCAACAACTACATCTACCACCATGAAGCTAAAAACTACAATGGAACAAGTGACTTACACCACGTTAACTACAACAAATGGGGAAAAAACAAATGCCACCATGGCCTCAACTATGCTAACAAGTCCAACCACCACTAACAAGACAGGGCCAACAGCTACAACTGCTGAAACTAAGGCATCGACCACAGGAACTACTACAGACAGCATAAATAGACCACAGTCTACAACCACCACACCTACCACAACTATTACAGATAGGATAACAAATACAAAAACGATATCAACCAGAATGTCCACAACCAAGACAATTACGACTACCATAACTGAGCCAACAACCAGAACCATCACCACAGCTAAGCCAGCAACTACAACCACTAAGCCAACAACTCCAACACCTGTAGCATCTACCATTGCCAACTTTACAGCATCCGTAGCCACAATCAATTCAACAATCACATCCACCCCTGTAGCAGTAGCACCGACAATTGTACCATCTCTGAAACCATCAACAATAACTGTAAAAACTACAGCTGGAGTTGGATCCACCCCAACATTTAAAGCCACAAGCACTATCTCGATTCAACCAATAACCACTGCAACTGAGCAAAAAGCTACAACTGCCTCAACTAAGCCACCAGCTACCACAAACAGGGGAGTTAGTACAATTCAGCTAACATCTACAACCAAAGAATCTACTACAGAGAGGCCAGCAACTACAACCAACACAACTAAGCCAACAACTGCAACTACCACAACTAATTCAACAACTACAACCACCACAACTAAGCCAACAACTACAACAACTACATCTACCACCATGAAGCTAAAAACTACAATGAAACAAGTGACTAACACCACTTTAACTACAACAAATGGGGAAAAAACAAATGCCACCATGGCCTCAACTACGCCAACGAGTTCAACCACCACTAACAAGACAAAGCCAAAAGCTACAACTGCTGAATCTAAGGCATCGACCACAGGAACTACTACAGACAGCATAAATAGACCACAGTCTACAACCACCACACCTACCACAACTATTACAGATAGGATAACAAATACAAAAACGATATCAACCAGAATGTCCACAACCAAGACAATTACGACTACCATAACTGAGCCAACAACCAGAACCATCACCACAGCTAAGCCAGCAACTACAACCACTAAGCCAACAACTCCAACACCTGTAGCATCTACCATTGCCAACTTTACAGCATCCATAGCCACAATCAATTCAACAATCACATCCACCCCTGTAGCAGTAGCACCGACAATTGTACCATCTCTGAAACCATCAACAATAACTGTAAAAACTACAGCTGGAGTTGGATCCACCCCAACATTTAAAGCCACAAGCACTATCTCGATTCAACCAATAACCACTGCAACTGAGCAAAAAGCTACAACTGCCTCAACTAAGCCACCAGCTACCACAAACAGGGGAGTTAGTACAATTCAGCTAACATCTACAACCAAAGAATCTACTACAGAGAGGCCAGCAACTACAACCAACACAACTAAGCCAACAACTGCAACTACCACAACTAATTCAACAACTACAACCACCACAACTAAGCCAACAACTACAACCACCACAACTAAGCCAGCAACGACAGCCACCACAACTAAGCCAACAACTACAACTACTACAGTTCAACCCCCCCCACAACCAGTGTTTGTAGTTGTTGCAGTGTTGATATACACCTTTCAACCCGAACTTAAGGATAAAAACAGCAAAGAGTTCAAGGATCTTGAAACTAAAGTTGTAGTTTTGGTAGGTAAAATTGTAATGCTATGATTTTTGTAATATATTAGAATGTTGTTATGGTAATTTGAAATCAACTTTTGTTACTACTCTCCACAGTACGAGTTCATCTACAGGGCCAAATTTGGACTGCTCTTTCGTCGTTGTTTTGTAATTGAATTCACGTAAGATTTTTCCTTAAATGTAATACTAACATATCTTTGCTATGATTAACTATAATGTTGTTTTTGTGCAGACCGTCTACAAGGGGAACACGTGCAATGGATACTGAAGCTCAAATGGGGGTGGAGTTCATAACAAATGCAACTGCAGCGGAAATTCCCGATTCTAAAACTGTTTCAGAAACCTTAATTCAGGGGGTTGCTAATGCCAGCACCACCTTCAACATCTCTGTTCGAACTGACACCATTCAAGTGATACGTAAGAAAACTATTGCCCAACATTTCCCAGCCAAATTAGCATGTAATAGCTATGGATGACTTTGATATGATGAGTCTCCTTTTTTCTTCTGAAGAAAATGTTGGCTTCTGTAGAAAGAGCACATCAAGTAAACATTAATAACTAAACTGTTCTTTTGACTTTGTAATGCTAGTTATATGTAATAACAAAACTTATCGAAGGCATAACAGGCGAAGTATGAAAGGCTAAAGGCCAGTGCCACCAAAAACATTCTCGTAAACAGAAAAAAGTAAACTGTTGGAGCAGTTTCAAACCTAAAAAAGTGCCATTTTGTTCCGTAGGACCCTGCAAACTATGATCTAACTCCAACGTGGTGCATGCCTGTGCTAGTGATGCTTATTTGTTACGTTTATCAAGTCAAGTAATTCAATTTGAACATGTACACAAAGGTCAATGAAATATGAGAGCGAGTCTGAACAAAGCTTCGGTTGAAGAATTTCTTTTCATGCTATATAAAAAGTCTCTGTCCTTAAAGCCAACAGATTACGGCCCCCTCCCCCCACCCCCCACCTACTGGCTGCTGTCATGTTAACAGTAGCTCGCAGCTCCAGAATGCAGAAGGAAGTACGACATGAAAAAGCTTAAGCAGGGTGTTTCTAGCCAGGCGGTCGCACGTGCTCGGGCACGCTAAATGCTACTTGTAGCTTTGATTTAATTTGAACATGTACACAAAGGTCAATGAAATACACATTAAGAAGAGTTGAGGCAGGATAAGGACAAACCTGTTTGCTTTTATTGCTTAAGAACTTTGTGAAAGGGCTACTGACATGCCATACAAAAATCAACTATATGTGCAATCATCTAGTTGTTTATTAAAAATTTGTTAAAATATTTGGTTTGTTTACCTTTTTATGCTTTTTTTTCACAGAGACACCTGCAATTATCACAACAACTGCCAATTCTACAGCCACAACAACTGCCAGTTCTACAGCCACAATCAATTCAACAACTACAATGACATCTTTTCCTGCAACATTACCAGCAACCATTGTGACAACTTTAAAACCATTAACAACAGATATACAAACGATGCCGATTACTACAATGACAACTACTGAGATAACAACAAGACAAATGAGGTTTAGATCACCTGGAGAGATATTCACTGCTGATTTGCTGGATTCGTCATCTGCTGGATTTAAAAGTCGAGCCTCTTTGTTGAAGTCTACAGTAAGTGCAATTCTTTGAGTTTAATATTAGCTAAACACATGCATTGTAGTTGTCCATAAAGAAAATGTTATGCATCCTTAATATAACTTAAGTTGTAGAAAAGTCTAAAAGTTTTTTAACCTTAAATAGAAAATCTGGAATACCCCTCTACTGTAAAATGACCCCCCCCCCCGAACTACTTAAAAAAGGAACATAAAAAACTAAGCAATAATATGGTGTATATTTTTTCAAATATATTACTAAATTTTAAACTTGTGACAAGTTTGGTAATACAGAACAGAATAAATATTTTATCCCCCATATTAAAATGATGTATTTAAAGTTTTTAGATATTATACTTAAGCATACAATGAGATATATTTTTTATATTTCTGTAGCTTGAGCCATACTACAAACAAGGATTCTCTTCATTCCGCTATTTGACAGTGATTGCCTTCAGGTAACCATTTATGAGGTTTTGAGTTTATTCTATTCATTTATTAAATGGATTTATCTTCATAAACCTTTGTATTTTTGCTAATGTTGTCCAATGTTTTTGTTACTTTTGCAGCAATGGATCCATATTCAACACCATGAATCTTGGTTTTGCATCAACATCTGTTCCTAGTAGCTCTCAGATTGCTAATGTTTTGATTAATGCAACATCAAACATTACAGCTTTTAATATTGATGTCAACTCTATAACTGTGGATGGCACACGTAAGAACTTTCAAATCAAGAAATTACTTTCATTTTGTTCAAATTTTATTTAAAAAATGCACATCACAAAATAAATCTTGAAAACAGGTTTTTAAATAAAAAACATTATAATCTGTCAGAGCAGTTCCTAACACCTAATGAATGCAACTCTATTCAGTATTTCACAAGTCATGCTCAAACCCCAGGACAAAATTCTAATCTGAAGTATTTTGCTGTAACTTCAATTCAAGAGCAATATCACAATTCACTGTGAGCATACACACAGATATGACAATGGAAGAAATATTGAGTTGAGGCAGAATTAAGATAAATCTTGATTTGTTTTAATTGTTAAATAGTGTTGTAGAAACGGCTATTGATTCACAATATAAAAACACTTCAAGCTGTATTATTTTCTTTGGTAGTTAAATATGGTTACATTTTTACTCAAAATTTTTGGTTTGTCTCATTGTCACATCACATTTTATGTTTGTCTTTTTCACAGAGATACCCACAATTGAACCAACAACTGTAGCATCTACCATAGCCAACTTTACAGCATCTGTGGCTACAATCAATTCAACAATCACAATCACATCCACCCCTGTAGCAGTAGCACCAACAATTGTACCATCTCTGAAACCATCAACAATAGCTGTAGAAACTACAGCTGGAGTTGGATCCACCCCAACATTTAAAGCCACAAGCCCAATCTCGAATCAACCAATAACCACTCCAACTGAGCAAAAAGTTACAACTGCCTCAAGTAAGCCCCCAGCTATCACATCTACTATAGATATGCCAACACATACAACTACTATAGCTACTAGAGCTTCCACAGTCAAGCCAACAACTGTAATAACCCCCGCAGATACCACAACTAAGCCAACAAACAAAAGCACCACCACCACCATCTCACCCAAGCCAACAAACGCAACTGAGTCAAAACCTACAATTGATACAACTAAGCCATTAACTACTACCAGCACTACAGAGATCACAATTAGCCCAAAGTCCACCACCATCCAATCTACTACAACTGAGAAAAAAGCTACAACTGACTCAGCCAAGCCACCAGCTACCACAAATAGTAGAGTTAGCACAATTCAGCCAATATTTACAATGACAACATCTACTATAGATAAGCCAACAAATAAAACTACTATAGCTAGTAGATCTTCCACAGTTAAGCCAACAACTGCAAACCCCCCTGCAACTACCATACCAGTTACTACAACTACAACTACTGAGATAATAACAACAAGACAAATGAGGTTTAGATCACCTGGAGAGACATTCACTGCTGATTTGCTGGATTCGTCATCTGCTGGATTTAAAAGTCGAGCCTCTTTGTTGAAGTTTACAGTAAGTGCAATTCTTTGAGTTTAATATTAGCTAAACACATGCATTGTAGTTGTCCATAAAGAAAATGTTATGCATCCTTAATAAAACTTAAGTTGTAGAAAAGTCTGAAAGTTTTTTAACCTTAAAAAGAAAATCTGGAATATCCCTCTACTGTAAAATAACCCCCCCTCCAACTACTTAAAAAAGGAACATAAAAAACTAAGCAATATAATGGTGTATATTTTTTCAAATATTTTACTAAATTTTAAACTTTCGACAAGTTTGGTAATACAGAACAGAAGAAATATTTTATACCCCATATTAAAATGATGTATTTTAAGTTTTTAGATATTCAACTTAAGCATACAATGAGATATATTTTTTATATTTCTGTAGCTTGAGCCATACTACAAACAAGGATTCTCTTCATTCCACTATTTGACAGTGATTGCCTTCAGGTAACCATTTATGAAGTTTTAAGTTTATTCTGTTCATTTTTTTAAATGGATTTATTTTCACAAATGTTTGTATTTTTGCTAATGTTGTCCAATGTTTTTGTTACTTTTGCAGCAATGGATCCATCTTCAACACCATGAATCTTGGTTTTGCATCAACATCTGTTCCTAGTAGCTCTCAGATTGCTAATGTTTTGATTAATGCAGCATCAAACATTACAGCTTTTAATATTGATGTCAACTCTATAACTGTGGATGGCACACGTAAGAACTTTCAAATCAAGAAATTACTTTTTATGTTGTTCAATTTTTCTTTAAAATATGCACATCACAAAATAAATCTTGAAAACAGATTTTTAAATAAAAAACATTATAATCTGTCAGAGGAGTTCCTAACACCTAATGAATGCAACTCTATTCAGTATTTCAAAAGTTATGATCAAACCCCAGAACCAAATTCTAATCTGAATTATTTTGCTGTAACTTCAAGTCAAGAGCAATATCACAATTCACTATGAGCATACACACAGAGATGTCAATGGAAGAAATATTGAGTTGAGGCAGAATTAAGATATTTTCTTTAGTAGTTAAATATGTTTATATTTTTACTCAAAATTTTTGGTTTGTCTCATTGTCACTTCACATTTTATGTTTGTCTTTTTCACAGAGATACCCACAATTGAACCAACAACTGTAGCATCTATCATTGCCAACTTTACAGCATCTGTGACCACAATCAATTCAACAATCACAATCACATCCTCCCCTGTAGAAGTAACACCGACAATTGTACCATCTCTGAAACCATCAACAATAACTGTAAAAACTACACCTGGAGTTGGCTTCACCACAACATTCAAAGCCATAAGCACTATCTTGATTCAACCAATAACTACAACAATTGAGCCAAAAGTTACAAATGCTTTGACTAAGCCACCAGCTACCACAAATAGGGGAGTTAGTACAATTCAGCTAACATCTACAACCAAAGCATCTACTACAGAGAGGCCAGCAACTACAACCATCACAACTAAGCCAACAACTGCAACTACCACAACTAATTCAACAACTACAACCACCACAACTAAGCCAACAACTACAACCACCATAACTAAGCCAACAAGTACAACCACCACAACTAATTCAACAACTACAACCACCACAACTAATTCAACAACTACAACCACCACAACAACTAAGCCAACAACTGCAACCACCATAACTAAGCCAACAAGTACAACCACCACAACTACGCCAACAACTACAACCACCACAACTAAGCCAACAACTGCAACTACCACAACTAATTCAACAACTACAACCACCACAACTAAGCCAACAACTACAACCACCACCACTAAACCAGCAACGACGGCCACCACAACCAAGCCAACAACTACAACCACCATAACTAAGCCAACAAGTACAACCACCACAACTAATCCAACAACTACAACCACCACAACTAATTCAACAACTACAACCACCACAACGAAGCCAACAACTACAACCACCATAACTAAGCCAACAACTACAACCACCACAACTAAGGCAACAACTACAACTACTACAGTTCAACCTCCCCCACCACCAGTGTTTGTAGTTGTTGCAGTGTTGATATACACCTTTCAACCCGAACTTGAGGATAAAAACAGCAAAGAGTTCAAGGCTCTTGAAACTCAAGTTGTAGTTTTGGTAGGTAAAATTGTAATGCTATGATTTTTGTAATATATTAAAATGTTGTTATGGTAATTTGAAATCAACTTGTGTTACTACTCTCCACAGTATGAGTTCATCTACAGGGCCAAATTTGGACTGCTCTTTCTTCGTTGTTTTGTAATTGCATTCACGTAAGACTTTTTCTTTAATGTAATACTAAAATGTCTTTGCTATGATTAACTATAATGTTGTTTTTGTGCAGACCGTCTACAAGGGGAACACGTGCAATGGATACTGAAGCTCAAATGGGGGTGGAGTTCAGAACAAATGCAACTGCAGCGGAAATTCCCGATTCTAAAACTGTTTCAGAAACCTTAATTCAGGGGGTTGTTAATGCCAGCACCACCTTCAACATCTCTGTTCGAATTGACACCATTCAAGTGACACGTAAGAAAACTATTGCCCAACATTTCCCAGCCAAATTAGCATGTAATAGCTATGTATGACTTTGATATGATGAGTCTCCTTTTTTTCTTCTGAAGAAAATGTTGGCTTCTGTAGAAAGAGCACATCAAGTAAACATTAATAACTAAACTGTTCTTTTGTCTTTGTAATGCTAGTTATATGTAATAACAAAACTTATGGAAGGCATAACAGGCGAAGTATGAAAGGCTAAAGGCCAGTGCCACCCAAAAACATTTTCGTAAACAGAAAAAAGTAAACTGTTGGAGCAGTTTCAAACCTAAAAAATTGCCATTTTGTTCTTTAGGACACTGCAAAGTATGATCTAACTCCAACGTGGTGCATGCCTGTGCTATTGATGCTTATTTGTTACGTTTATCTAGTCAAGTAATTTAATTTGAACATGTACACAAACGTCAATGAAATAGACATTAAGAAGAGTTGAGGCAGGATAAGGAAAAACCTTGGTTTGCTTTTATTGCTTAAGAACTTAGGTTACTGACATGCCATACAAAAATCAACTATATGTGCAATCATCTAGTTGTTTATTAAATTTTTTTTAAAATATTTGGTTTGTTTACCTTTTTATGGTTTTTTTCACAGAGACACCTGCAATTATCCCAACAACTGCCAATTCTACAGCCACAACAACTGCCAATTCTACAGCCACAATCAATTCAACAACTACAATGACATCTTCTCCTACAACATTACCAGCAACCATTGTGACAACTTTAAAACCAACAACAACAGATATACAAACGATGCCGATTACTACAACGACAACTACTGAGATAATAACAACAAGACAAATGAGGTTTAGATCACCTGGAGAGACATTCACTACTGATTTGCTGGATTCGTCATCTACTAGATTTACAAGTCGAGCCTCTTTGTTGAAGTCTACAGTAAGTGGAATTCTTTGAGTTTAATATTAGCTAAACACATGTTGAGTAGTTCCCCATAAAGAAAATGTTATGCATCCAAATAAAACTTAAATTGTGGCAAAGTCTGAAAGTTTTTTAACCTTAAAAAATATAATCCAAAATATCCCTCTACTGTAAAATAAAAAATGCTTAATAAATACTTTTTTAAAAATGAACATATATAAAAAAATTAAATATATATTTCTTTAGATGTTACACAATGTCAACATTTTGACATGTTTGGCAATACAGAACAAAATAAAACAATTATTAAATGTATGTATTTCAAGTTTTAAGATATTATACTTATATTTCTGCAGCTTGAGCCATACTACAAACAAGGATTTTCGTCATTCCGCTATTTGACAGTGATTGCCTTCAGGTAACCACTCAGAGTTTTGATTTACTCTTTTGATTTTTTTAATAGATTTACCTTCTTCAAACTTTTGCAATTTTGCTAATGTTGTCCAACGTTTTTGCAGCAATGGATCAATCTTCAACACCATGAACCTTGGTTTTGGATCAACATCTGTTCCTAGTAGCTCTCAGATTGCTAATGTTTTGATTCATGCAGCATCAAACATTACAGCTTTTAATATTGATATCAACTCTATAACTGTGGATGGCACACGTAAGAAACATTTGATGCTGTTTTAATTTTCTTTAAAAAAAATGCACATCACAAAACGGTTTACTAAATCTGTTTTTTTTTCTCTCTTTTTGCCATTCACAGAGGTCTCAAATGGAGTGGCCCACAAGATCAGTCTAATTACTGCCTTCTGGATGGTGCTGTTATCATGGTTACTGTCAAGTCAGCACTAGCCTCTGTACTGATTATTCTAAGAAATACTTGTAAAATTGTAATCTTTGATAAATTAAAAAATCTCTCTTTTTAAATCATAAATAAAAACCAAAGGAAATTCAATTGCAATGTTCATCAAAGCAAAACAAGATTCAAGCCATCCTGAAAACATTGAAACCAGCACTAAAGACATATTCTGCTTAATCAAATATATCATGGAAACTTTAGGCATTTACATGAAACTCACTTTGGCACTTTTTTTTCTTGTTTGTCCTTTTTTAACCCTTTAACACCGGAAGTGTCGCCAGTGACAGCAATAAACACAAACTCTTTGAAGTCTGTAACTGTTCGACTGTTTATGCAATTAACGTTGTTAAGAAAGGATTTCAGTTTTTTTGTGTAATACTTAACTACTGTGTTTCAAATCATTGTGAAGCTCCCTTTCTCATCTTCAGAATCTGTTGGAATTACATCAAATACATTAATTACATCGAAAGCTCCGGTGTTAAATACTTAACTGAGAACCACCTTTTTAGATTTTTCCTATACCGTAGAATATAGAAAATTGATTTTCTATCTTTAAAAAGCTGCACTTTTATAAGATCATACATAATATTTTAAATAACAGAAATAAACATGTTTTATAAAAAGTGTATTAGTTCTCTAATAAAGGCATTATTGTGTACATACAATCAAAGCTTGTCTAGGTATTTTTTTAAGTTTTGCTAAAACCACCTGTACCTATAAAATAGCGTTAATTCATTTTAAGAAGGGGAGGAGGAGTATTATTTAGCTTAAAGTGATAGCTAATGGCTGTACAGTGCAATAAATTGTGCTTTGTCTGATGCAAGGGTGTCTAAACTTTTTCCAAATAGGAAAAAATGAATTAAGGCTATTTTCTTCAAGCAGTCACTTTTTTGTGCTCATGTTTAGGCATGCAGATTGTTCTGGGAGATTGGCAGCTATTGCTATAGAAGGATAAAATGTGTTGATTGGCAATATTTGTTTTAGTATTTATTTATTCCTTTAAGGGAAAATGCATACAACAGTGGTAATGGATGAATGTGTATATGTAAGATTGTCAACAGCTCACTTCCATCCTCTGTCCCGCCTGCCACCTAGAGACTATAGATAGAATGGACCTTCTGTTTGGATAATATCCTACAAAATATCGGAATCTGAAGGTGTTTGATGAAAACAAACTATCAAATTAAGAGCCGTCAAGAGCGCGATTGCATGGATTGATTGTCTTTACAGTAGATACACCAGCCTGGTTTTAATTCGTTTCAGTGGCCACTTTTAATGAAAAGTCTATGTAAACCCTCGTTTCAGTATTCCGTGTTCAGAAGTCTTCCGTTCATGTAGGAATACTCCGTAGGCAAGTTTTTAACTATGGTCTCGGGCTCTATGTACAAAATAATTGTGCGTTAATTGATTGTGCGCTGAAAGTTTAACCAGTTGAACTTCTTGGCTGCTAAACTGCGAAAACACTGAACTCCGGCCCAATCAGGACTCAGATTTGGCTAGGCATGGCAGCCTTTTTAAAACATGAAAGAGCCAACCTTTGTAAACATGATCACAAAGGAGAAATGAATAATTACGGTTTGCGCCCAGCTAGAATTACAGAACACCAAGTCTTTCGTATTTTGAAATAAAGCTTTGAAATAAAGACGTCAATAAGATCAGTAGAAAAACGAAAGAAGGACACGCCCCCCCCTGCTTGTCTGGTGTGTGAACACCACTGGCTGAATGCACATTCATGAAACCGAGTATTCCCTAACGCAACACATGCCCGGTGTCAATGAACCTTTAAAGGAGAACAAATAAATGCCAAAAAAAAAAAAAGAATGAAATATAAAGGAAACATTGAGAAGGTTATGGATTACATATCAATGCAAAGATTGCCATAACTGCCTCACGCAGGTCCTGATCGCTCCATGGGCCTCAGCAGTTCCTGCCGAATAGATCCGGTTCCACTCAGCGAGCTTTCGTGTTTCCGTAGCATGCGCTTCAGCTGACCACAGAGCCAGCAGTGCTTTAGAAATGCCATGCTCCCCTTGTTGCACGGTTTACAGCAGAGCATGAAATACAATAGTTGCCGCTTTCTGTTTTATATATATAAAATCTGCCAGTAAAAAATCAGTTGTATAGCAAAAAATCAGTTGTTCAGGTAACTGTCAGGTCAGGTCTGGTCAGGTCAACTGAAAAGTAACTTATATGATTTGTATGTTGTGCATTCACTCTGAAAGAAATGACAAACTAGGATTTATAGGACAATCACGTCACATTCTGCATTTCAGGATATTCATTTATTCATTGTTTATTTAGAATTTCAATTTTTTGTCTTGACGAAACAAAGATCTACTTTTTTAATTACACAAACTATGTATCGACTTGAATGAAAGGGTTTTTTCCACATTCAGTTGTCAAGCTGAGTAAAATTTGAATTATTTGGCTCCTAACCAAACAGTTATAAGAATTATTTTGTCGTACAGGCATATCCACATAACCCCATTGTTAGTTCCTCCTCCGCCCACCATATTGCTTATTTGCCATTTGTGCTCAGGTACCACATTTGCTGATTAAGTGGGGTAATTTTTAAAGCTAAAAGTTCTGTAATGTTTGTTCGTTTCACCAGAAGTTTTTCAATTTTATGGCAACATTGTTCAGCCATTATAAATACACAAGAAGTCACATCATTCCTGATTTTAGACAATATTTGTGACTTTTTGTATGTTTTGTAAAGCAGTTCATGGATAAAACTTGGTGGTACACATTTCAAGTAAACACTTACCCTTGGATCCAAACCAGATTGATTATTTTGTTACGATGCTGAAATAAACGCTTTATGATATTCAAACATACACTTAAATCAGAAATACAGTCAAAGGCATTAGGTTTTTGTACTGAAAATCTGAAATCTTGTCATTTCATTACGTTTGTATTCGTGAAATTACCTCGCAAGGGCTAATATATCATTCAAAAATGTGAACTGTCACAATTTAACCTGTCAATAGTGAAACAAGAAAATCCCGTTTTTTCACTTCCGTAAAACAAAATAAAATACTTGACCTGATATTTGCTTGCAGCATAAAACTGACTCAATTTCTGGTTTATCTTGTCTGGCTTGGTTTTACATTTAAATAAAATCGGCAGCCTCCAGTGACAAAAACCCTCTTTGAGTCACGTCACAGTCTTTCTGACACTTAGCAATTATAAAAGACCTCTGTCGTGCATCAACACCCAAGAGTTAAAGAGTCAAAAGGATAATGTTCGAGCTGCATTCACCTTCACGGTTAGACGGTAGAGATTCTTTAAGGAGCTACCACAGTAAGTAGAAGAACCACATTATTCTTAAGAATTTATTTTGTGTTGTATGAAGTGAAATGATTTATTGACATGATACTGCCAATGTTTAAACTTTAAACAGGCAAATTGGAGACAAATCTTCATCAAATGACAAATATTTTTCCAACAGCGGTAGCAAATATAACAAAACTGTAAATATATAAAAATATAAATAAATATATACAAAGAGATCAATAGGAAAATACTAAAATGAACTAAACCAAGCTAAGTATCCCTGCCCTTAGACCCTCCTTCAAGGAAACTCCTAAAAAAAACGGATTCCGGAAAAAACCTAACATATCTCAGGGGTGTCCACATGGCGATTTACCAGAACTCTTAGAGAAGGAATTAACTGGTCTGACCACCATGACAGGAAGTCCAGCAGACGAGCCATCACGAAAGGGGACGTCAAAGGCGCGAGTCGAGCCGGAGACAGGATCTGTTGGCCAGGTGTGTAGATGCAGCAACATGAGGCAAACGGTCAGAACAGGAGTACGGATGATATTAACTGAAATCACACTCACTCTATACTGGAGGGTGGAGGGAGTTAATACATAAATCCGACTGCACCAGAAAGTATTTATAAATTTAACGATGAACCCAAAGAGAAGAAGACAGAAGTGATGAGAAAAGAGTATGAACCCAGATAAGTTACCCTTATACCAATCCCCAGCAGCCAAACATTATAGATCACTGCTTCGATATTTACAGAGAACCAGAAAATAGTGATACTTCAAGCTTGTCTGGTGTGTGAACACTGATTGGCTGAATGCATATTCATGAAACCTGGAGACTTTAACGGCAATACAAGTTCGGTAAATTAAACCCCAAAGAGAACAAATAAATGCCAAAAAAGAATGAAATATAAAGGAAACATTATAAGAAGTTGTGATTATCAAGATTATGAACTGCTCTATTTGAAAACTGGATTTGTCTGGTGGGCCTCAGCAGTTCGCCCGATAGATCCTCGATTCACCAAAGGGAGCTGTGTTTTTCTTGCAGTATGCGCTTCTTTGAAGCGGACCACAGAGCCAGCAGTAGTTTGAATGCCATGCCTCCACAGATTTAAGAATACAGCAGAGCATGAAATACAATAGTTAAGGTCATACAAAACCAGCCAAAAAATTGGCCAGAAGATTAAAAAACTGGTTGTTCAGGGTAACTCTATTAAATGTCTCAACAGTCAAACCGAGTGCTAACTAGTATGATTTGCACAGCATTCACCTGAAAAGAAAATTGACAACCAGATTTACAGAGACAACTCATTATCTATCAGATATTCATTTATTCATTATGATGAATTTTAATTTTGGTTCAGATTTAAAAACAAAAGATTCATTAAACCATGCACGACTGAATGGTTTTTCATTCAGTTGTTTATAAATTTTGAATTGACGGTCTTTAATCACATTGAAGTTATAAGAACATTTTTTAAGTCATATCCACACAACCCCATTTGTTTTATCTCCGGTTCCACCTATATTAGTTTTATTTGCTATTTGTGCCTGAAATACATTTGCTGATAGAAGTGGGGTACTTAAAGCCAAAAGTTCTGTAATGTTTGTCTGCTTCAATTGTGTTTTTCAATTTTGTAGCAACATTGTCTAATATTATAAATAATAATGTTGTCAAAGCATCATTCCTGACGGACAATATTTGTGTGACTTGTATATGCTCAGAAAGCAGCTGTGATAAACTTGAAATAAGATCAAGTAAATGATTTAATTTTTGATCCAAAAACTGATTATTGTTATGATGCCAGAACAATATTATTTCAAAAACAAAGGCACACCTAACTATGATACGTTTGTGAATTAATTTGGTATCATTCCAAAATGAACTGTCAGCAATTTTAACTCTGTCAGTTAAGAAATTAAAACTTGCCACTTCCAAACAAAAAAATAGAATAATACTTGACCTGATATTTACTTGCAGCATAAAACTGACTCAATTTCTGGTTTATTCAGTATGTCTCTTGTCTATTTGGTTTCATATTTAAAATTAAAATTCTTCACAGCTTCCAAACCCTTGAGTCACGCAGCCTTCATACTGCAATTGAGTAAAGACTCCGTCGCAGCATCACTCTAAGAGTTGAAGAGTCAAAAGGATAATGTTCGAGTGATCTCTGAATTCTACTTGCTGGATTTAAGATTCTTTTAAGGAGCTTACCTTATTACTAAGTAGAAGAACTTTCATAATATGCTATCTTTAAGAATTTATTTTGTTTTGCATGAAGCGAAATTCTGATTTTATTTTATTTATACATGCTCGTTGCCAACAGGGCTGAACCCTTAAATAGGCAAATCTGGAGGCTAAAACTGACTTAAATGAATATTTTCCCAAAAATATGCCATATAAATATACAAAACCAAAATATAAATAAAATTATGATACATTAATTATTTCAATTACCTTGACATATACCTCTTGATGCTTTTTAGGTTCAGCGATATTTTAAAATTTAAAAGAGCATTAACTAATGAAAAAAAATTATGGATGGAAAGATTATATATATATATATATATATATATATATATATATATATATATATATATATATAAGGATATATATATATATATATATATATTATCTGACTAAGAGGTTATGGTTTGACAAGAAAATTGTTACATTTAAAAAACATTACAGAGACCGAAAGGCAAATAAAAAGTATTCTTCTACTATTGAAATTCAAAGTATTATGAAACTATGACAAATCAAAATGTTTTGATTCTTTAAACAGATTGGGATCACTAACTTGTGGTTCAATAATGCAGGATCAATGTAATCATAAATTATGTACAATTAGTTGCAAACAGTCTTAAAAGCAAAAATGTGTCAAACAGTTAACGCGTTCTAGTTTTTTATATTAAATGTTCTATTATTTAGGTTACCAAAGACATTTTGACAACAATTCCACACCGGCAACAAAAACTTAGCCTAGAATTTTAGGGTCCAATTAAAAGTGCACACTATTCTACATTTAATAATCCCAAATCTCCATTTAATTGGTTGCTGTTTCCAGAAACATTGAGCATGGACCACCTGGCTGGAAGAGGTACAGTAGTCCCGAATCGATTAAACAGTCAAAAAATAATAAAAATAAAATAAAAGAGTAATTCTTTTTAAAATAATTAGTAACGATCAGATGTATCATAAATGATGACAGTAGGCTTTCAGGTCTTTTGCTGAGTTCACTTTGATAGTTTGACCGATATGAAAATTCAGGAGCTCTCAACAAATAAAAAATATCTTCACACTTTTCTCATTTTTAGAAAAAGAAGCAAAGTCCTGTGCAATGCAAAAACTATATATAATACTGCAACCCAATTCTATATAGCCATTAAATATGAAGGCGAAACAATGTATGCAAGGCTGAAGACAAAACAAGCAAAATCATAGTTTGTGAAATGCCAATAGTTGAAGTATCCTCTGAAGAATGTATTGAACAGCAACTCAGGGGAAACAGCAAGGCGGCAAACCGGGTCCTCAGCTAGTGTTAGAAAAACAACTCAACTAAGGAGACAGTAGAAAAAAAAATGCGAGGATTAAATTAGTCGTTTCAGAATTCTGTGATAAGGTAATAACTAAAATGTTGAGAAATAGTTGCATAAATAAATAAATTGGAATATGAAGAAAAATAGAAACAAAAGACTGAGAGAACAGATGGAATCAAGATGTAAGACCTGAAAACCAGACACAAATTAATTGAAATGATTTACTCAAATGTTGATAGTTCAAAATTTGGATCTGATGTGACTGTGATGGAGGGAACAGACAGAATATTAAATCATCCAAGAAAACAGCTTTAAAAAAAAAGCAAACAAAAGAGAAGAATCACTAAATTACCCCTCCCTAAAGGGGCTTATTCCAGATGCCCCAACACTAAAAGTAGGAGGATTGCATCATTGCAAACCCCTTAGACAGTGGCCTCTGGACCTTTTAGCCACAGACCCGGTATGATCGACAAAGCCATGACAGGTTCAAACTTGTTATCCTAGGCACTCCTTTACCATTGGGAGTTGGGTCATCTGACCCACAGACAGTGCTTCCTGAATCCTTTTCAAATGATTTGTGATCTTCTACTATGTCCATATTGATTACATGAAATCTTTTTCCACCTTTTATCCACCTTTTGCTGTTATAGACAACAATGTAAGGGTGGGGTAATCTAAGATAGCACAAGGGTTTAAGATGATTATTGTAGCACCGCTATGATGGAGGAGTAACAGGGACGAACTTTGAGCTTTTATTTTGACACGCTTGTCATTGCACATCGTGACAGTGTCTCTATCCTCCTTTCCCTTCCCAAATCCCAAGAAAAAAAAGAAAGTAATGTCTATTTAATGTAGGCTTTGAAGTCAAAGCCTCCTCTTCTGTCTCCTGGCTGGGCCTTTTTTTCCCTGCAAATAGAAACTAAAGACTCTGTTTTTATAGGCTCTATCTAGAGGTAAACCTATCATGTGACCGAGAAGAGTTTGGCTCTGGCGTTAAGAGGATAGAGAATAGGGCTGCATCGGTCTCACGGTCCGGGTTAAATCAAGGTTTTAGAGCTGAGCAGGAAGAGAGCAGTTACACATCTTTTCCCAGAACAGGAATTTGCTGCTTTGGCAATGAGTCCACCTGTTTTATATATCGCTACCCTGATCCCAAATTCAATTTACGAATTTTGTTGTTAAAAAAGACGGCTTTGTGTTTAACGCCAAATATTTTAATATACACTCTGATGATTAATTAAAATTCAGTTCTTGAAATTGTGTAACTTATAAATTCAGGGACTAGGAAGCAGTAAAATCATAAACTGTCTAATATTAGGGTTTTTTTCTTTTCTTTTTCAGTAGCTGTTGACAATTCTTCACTTTAATCGCAAAAAACGAAAGAAGTGGAAAATGTTTCCCATGTCATTGATAAATGCATTGCAGCTTCACCCTACAAGAGTGGGTTTAAACGATGTCTATGTACTTCCTTTCAAATTTCATTATCAACAGTTGCTCCGAATAGATTGCAAACAGTATTTTATATTAGATGTATCCAATAAAATTTTAAAATGCACAAGAGCATAGTACTCCACTTCAGCACACAATATATGTTTAATCAAAAGGTATTTGAAATTAAATCTACAATTTTAAATTATGGACAATATTTGCTTTGAATTAAAACCAGAACTGAACTGATAGTTTAGTTGAGTAGAAAAAGAAAGTGCTCTGTCAAAGAAGGCAAAAACAGCGTGACCACCCTGAAACAATAAAAACAAACATATGTTTTGATAGTGCTCCATACAGCTAGAGATAAGAGTTCTATAAATTTGGAGTTAGACTGATGGTTCTGTATAACTCTTGTGCTATCTTAGATGACCCCACCCTTACTTTGACATGTTATTCCTACCATGACAAAGGTGGAAAGATTTCAAGTAATCCATGGACATCAGTGAAGATCACAAATAATTGGAATAGTAAATAGTTCAGAGCACTGCCCTAGGGTCTAGATGACCCAACAGTGCCTAGGATAGCAAGAGTTACAGTGCCTTTAAGTTAATTGTGCTTAAACAAAAAAAAATGTTTTGATGGTTTAATTTAATGTATTTTACTGTAATTATATTAAAGCTTTTAGAAATGTTCAATAACCACAATCCCTTATTTAAAAAAAATGACTCAAAAGTTCATTTTTTTTGTTAATAAGTAGGATCCACATGTGACCTTTAATTGAGAAATGAAGAAAGAAAAAAAATCATATATTTAACTGTTTGCTGATATAATGTTTATTGTACATTCTAGGTGACTAGAGACCCAAAATGGAGCTTGCTAAAATATTATGGCTCCTACTGGTCATAATAGGTAAGTTACAATTAAAAGGATTAATACTAAGAAAGACATTTTTTTTAACTAATGTAAAAAAATATCTTATTGCAGATACTCCAGCAACATCCACAAAAGAATCAATATTATTGGATGCATCATCAATATCATCACCTACCAGAATATATGGATATCTGTGACTGTTATGCTGAATGTTGTTATGACAAACAGCAAACAACAAAAACTTACAACCCTACCACAATAACAAACATTTGTGAAACTGCATCAGCAACAACACGAGAATCACCTGGAGCATCAACTGAAACCTCAACAACAGATTCTTTACCACAACCCTCATTTGTATCAACATCTACAACATCACCCACTAGCACAACTAAAAGCAGCACTGCTTTTACTTCAACAAACACTTCATCCTATTCAACATCACATGTTTCCACTGAATCTACCGGAACTTCGGCCCAAAACAACAATTACATTTGGCTCAACAACAGCTACAGATGAAACCACAACACAGACGTCGTCTGCAAGTACAACATCTACATCAACACCGTTTACATTTGTTTAACAAGTCCTACGTTATCCGCGTAACACACCTTCCCCAGACTACGCCTCCCTCTAACTACACTCACTAACAGCTTTAATCTACAACAGAAACCTCAACAACAGATTCTTTTCACCACAACCCTTTTGTATTAAATATCCAAAACCACCCACAGCACAACAATAGAAACCAGCACTGCTTTTACCTCAGCAAAAACTTCTACTTCATCAGCAAGTGCTTCCACTGCATCTACCAGCACTTCAGCGCAAACAACAATTACATTTGGCTCGACAACAGCCACAGATGAAACCACAACGTCGTCTGCAAGTACAACATTCACAACCTTCTACAGAGACCATCATGATTTTAACAACAAGCTTTTCAAGCACTGCCTCAACTTCATCTACATCAACGCCATTTACATTTGCTTCAACAAGTCCTACGTTTTCCGCAACAATATCTTCCCAGACTACGTCTCCCTCTCTAACTACATCATCAAAAGCTTTAACGGCTACCAGAAAAAAACCTCAACAACAGATTCTTTTCACCACAACCCCTTTGTAGCAACATCTACAAATGACCACCCACTAGCAAAATAAAGTTCAGCACTGTGCTTTTTTACTTCAGCAAAACTTCTACTTCATCAGCAAGTGCTTCCACTGCATCTACCAGCACTTCAGCGCAAACAACAATTACATTTGGCTCGACAACAGCCACAGATGAAACCACAAACGCTGTCGCCTGTACAACATTCACAACCTTTCCTACAGAGACCACCGCTATTTCCACAACAAGCTTTTCAAGCACTGCCTCAACTCTTACCCGCATCAACGTTACATTTACATTTGCTTCAACAAGTCCCATTGCTCGCAACAATATCTTCCCAGACCACGCCTCTCTAACTACATCATCAACAGCTTTTAACGACAACAGAAACCTCATCAATGATTCTTTCACCACAACCCCTTTGTAGCACAACATCTACAACACACCACCCACTAGCACAATTGAAACCAGCACTGCTTTTACCTCACAAAACCCTACATCATCAGCAAGTGCTTCCACTGCATCTACCAGCACTTCAGCTAAAACAACACTACATTTGGCCTTAATAACCGCCACAGATGAAACCACAACGCTGTCTGCAAGTACAACATTCACAAACCTTCCTACAGAGACCACCGCTTATTTCACAACAGTTTTCAAGCACCGCCTCAACTTCATCTACATCAACGCTTACATTTGCTTCAAACAAGTCCCACGCTTTCCGCAACAATATCGTCCCAGACTACGTCTCCCTCTTTAACTACATCATCAAAAGCTTTAACGACAACAGAAACCTCAACAACAGATTCTTTCACCACAACCCCTTTTGTAGCAACATCTACAGCACCACCCAGCACAATTGAAACCAGCACTGCTTTTTAATTTCAGCAAAAACTTCTATTTCATCAGCAAGTGCTTCCACTGCATCTACCAGCACTTCAGCGCAAACAACAATTACATTTGGCTCAACAACAGCAACAGATGAAACCACAACAACGTCGTCTGCAAGTACAACATTCACAACCTTTCCACAGAGACCACCGCTATTTCCACAACAGCTTTTCGCTCCCGCCTCAATCTCCCCTACATCAACGCTCGCTTACATTTGCTTCAACAAGCCCCCTACTTTTTTCCAAGAACAATATCGGTCCCAAATCCACGCTCTCTCTAACCACATCATCAACAGCTTTAACGACAACAGAAACCTCAACAACAGATTATTTACCACAACCCCTTTTGTAGCAGCAACATCTACACACCACCCACTCTTCAGCACAATTGAAACCAGCACTGCTTTTTACCTCAGCAAAACTTTACTCATCAGCAAGTTCTTTTCCATCGTATCTACCAGCACTTCAGCTCAAACAACAATTACATTTGGCTCGACAACAGCCACAGATGAAACCACACAACGTCGTCTGCAAGTACAACATTCACAACCTTTCCTACAGAGACCACCGCTATTTCCACAACAAGCTTTTCAAGCACTGCCTCAACTTCATCTACATCAACACCGTTGACATTTGCTTCCAACAAGTCCCACGCTTTTCCAAGAACAATATCGCCCCAGACCACGCCTTAACTACATCATCAACAGCTTTAACGACAACAGAAACCTCAACAACAGATTCTTTCACCACAACCCCTTTTGTAGCAACATCTACAGCACCACCCAGTAGCACAATTGAAACCAGCACTGCTTTTACCTCAGCAAAACTTATTTCATCAGCAAGCCCACTGCACTACCAGCACTTCACGCAAAACAACAATTACATTTGGTCAGACAACTGCCACAGATGAAACCACAACGCCGCCTGCAAGGCACAACATTCAACCTTCCTACAGAGACCACCGCTATTTCCACAACAACAACAAGCTTTTCAAGCCCTGCCTCAACTTCTTACATCAACGCCATGACATTTGTTTAACAAGCCCTACTTTTTCCAAGAACAATATCGTCTCCAAACCACGCTCTAACTACATCATCAACAGCTTTAACGACAACAGAAACCAACAACAGATTCTTTTCATCACAACCCCTTTGTAGCAACATCTACAACAACACCATCAGCAATAATTGAAACCAGCACTGCTTTACATCAGAAAAACTTTACCACTTCAAAAGTTCTCCAGTGCATCTACCAGCACTCAGCGCAAACAATACCATATTTGGTTCTCGCATAACCACAGATGAAACCAACGCCGGTTTGCAAGTACAACATTCATAACCTTCCCAGAGACCACCGCTTATTTCACAACAAACTACACTTGCCTCAATTTCATCTACATCAACGCCGCTACATTTGCTTGAATCAAGTCCCACTTTTCCCACTAATATCGTCCCAGACTACGTCTCCTCTAACTACATCATCGTCAGCTTTTAACTACAACAGAAACCTCAACAACAGATTCTTTCACAACCCTTTTGTAGCAACATCTACAACACCCACTACCACAATTGAAACCAGCACTGCCAGCAAAACTTACTTCATCAGCAAGTGCTTCCACTGCATCTACCAGCACTTCAGCGCAAACAACAATTACATTTGGCTCGACAACAGCCACAGATGAAACCACAACGTCGTCTGCAAGTACAACATTCACAACCTTTCCAGAGACCACCGCTTTTTCCACAACAAGCCTTTCAAGCACTGCCTCAACTTCATCTACATCAACGCCGTTTACATTTGCTTCAACAAGTCCTACTTTTTCCGCAACAATATCGTCCCAGACTACGTCTCCCTCTCTAACTACATCATCAACAGCTTTAACGACAACAGAAACCTCAACAACAGATTCTTTCACCACAACCCCTTTTGTAGCAACATCTACAACACCACCCACTAGCACAATTGAAACCAGCACTGCTTTTACCTCAGCAAAACTTACTTCATCAGCAAGGCTTCCACTGCATCTACCAGCACTTCAGAAGTTAAACAACAATTACATTTGGCTCGGACAACTGCCACAGATGGAAACCAGCCAACGTCGTCTGCAAGTACACATTCTGGCTAACCTTTCCTACAGAGACCACATTTCCACAAATGTTTTCAAGCCCCCGCCTCAACTTCCTCATACATCAACGTTTACATTTGCTTCACCAAGTCTCACTTTTTTCCTAATTCAATATCGCCCCAAACTACGCCTCTAACTACATCATCAACAGCTTTAATGACAACAGAAAACCCCAACAACAGATTCTTTTCAATTACAACCCTGTAGCAACATCTACAACACTACCCACTACCACAATTGAAACCAGCACTGCTTTTACTCAGCAAAAACTTCTATTTTACTCAAAGTGTGCTTCCACTCGGTATCTACCAAAACTTCAGCCAAACAACAATTACACGGTTCTAATAAACAGCCACAGATGAAACCACAACGTCACCCGCAAGTACAACATTCATAACCTTCCACAGAGACCACCGCTTATTTCCACAACAAACTTTTTCAAGCACTTCCAACTTCATCTACATCAACGTTGTTTACATTTGGTTTAACAAGTCCTACTTTTTCCGCACTGATCTTCCCAGACTACGTCTCCTCTCTAACCAGCATCATCAACAAGCTTTTAACGACAACAGAAACCTCAACAACAGATTCTTTCACCACAACCCCTTTGTTAATCCACAACACCACCCACTAGCACAATTGAAACCAGCACTGCTTTTAGCCTTGCAAAACTTACTTCATCAGCAAGTGCGTTTCCACTGCATCTACCAGCACTTCTGAAGAACAATAATTATATTATTTATAACTGGCTACAGATGAAACCACAACGCCGCCTGCAAGTACAACATTCACAACCTTCCACAGAGACCACCGCTATTTTAATAACAAGCTTTTCAAGCCCTACCAACTTCCTCTACATCAACGCCACATATTTGCTTCAACAAGCTCCTACAACAATATCACCGCCCCAACCACGCTCTCTAACTATACATCACTTCAACAGCTTAACGACAACAGAAACCCAACAAACAGATTCTTTCACCACAACCCTTTAGCAACATCTACAACACCACCCACTAGGAAGGTCAATTGAAAACCAGCACTGCTTTTACCTCAGCAAAAACTTCTACTTCATCAGCAAGTTCTTCCAGTGCATCTACCAGCACTTCAGCGGAAACAACACTATATCGTATTCGACAACCGCCACACAGATGAAAACCACAACGCTGCCTGCAAGTACAACATTCACAACTTTTCTACAGAGACCACCATTATTTACAACAAACTTTTCAAGCACTGCCTCAACTTCATCTACATCAACGGCCGCTACATTTGCTTCAAATAAGCCCTACTTTTTCCGCACCAATATCTTCCCAGTCTACGTCTCCTCTCTAACTAAGCATCATCACTGTTTAACGACAACAGAAACCTCAACAACAGATTCTTTCTACCACAACCCCTTAGAAAGGGGCCATCTATAACACCACCCATTACCACAATTGAAACCAGCACTGCTTACCTCAGTAAAAAACTTACTTCATCAGCAAGTGCTTCCACTGCATCTACCAGCACTCAGCGCAAACAACAATTGGCATTTGGCTCGACAACAGCCACAGATGAACCACAACGCCGCCTGCAAGCATAACATTCATAACCTTCCTACAGAGACCACCGATCCCCACAACAAACTTTCAAGCACTGCCTCAACTTCATCATCTAAGATCAACGCCGTTTACATTTGCTTCAACAAGTCCTACTTTTTCCGCAACAATATCTTCCC
Organism: Oryzias sinensis; assembly: GCA_037389245.1. Classification (NCBI taxonomy): domain Eukaryota; kingdom Metazoa; phylum Chordata; class Actinopteri; order Beloniformes; family Adrianichthyidae; genus Oryzias; species Oryzias sinensis. The sequence continues at coordinate 7,713,785 of CM074496.1, forward strand.
AGACTACGTCTCCCTCTCTAACTACATCATCAACAGCTTTAACGACAACAGAAACCTCAACAACAGATTCTTTCACCACAACCCTTTTTGTAGGCAACATCTAGCTACCACCACCCACTAGCACAATTGAAACCAGCACTGCTTTACCTCAGCAAACTTTATTCACTCGTATCTACTTAAGCATCAGCAAAATAACACCAGATTTTGGCTCGACAACAGCCACAGATGAAACCACAACGTCGCTCGTAAGTACAACATTCACAACCTTCCTACAGAGACCACCGCTTATTTCCACAACAAGCACTGCCCTCAACTTCATCTACATCAACGCCGCCACATTTCTGTCAACAAGCCCTACTTTTTCAAGAACAATATCGCCCCAGACTACGCTCTCTAACTACATCATCAACAGCTTTAACGGCTAAATAAAACCGATTCACCAAACCCCTTTTGTAGCAACATCTACAACACTACCCACCAGCACACTGAAACCAGCACTGCTTACCTCAGCAAAACCCCTACTTGATCAGCAAGTGCTTCCACTGCATCTACCAGCACCAGCAAACAACAATCACATTTGGCTCGACAATGCCAGATAGAAACCACAACGCCGCCTGCAAGTACAACATTCACAATCCTTTCCTACAGAGACCACCGCTATTTCCACAACAGTTTTTGCCACTGCCTCAACTTCATCTACATCAACGCCACATATATTTGCTTCAACAAGTCCTACTTTTTTCCTCAAGACTAATATCTTCCCAGACTACGTCTCCTCTAACTACATCATCAACAGCTTTAATCTATTAAACAGAAAACCCTCAACAACAGATTCTTTTCAGCACTACAACCCCTGTAGCAACATCTACAACACCACCCACTAGCACACTGAAAACCAGCACTGCTTTTACCTCAGCAAAAACTTCTACTTCATCAGCAAGTGCTTCCACTGCATCTACCAGCACTTCAGCGCAAACAACAATTACATTTGGCTCAACAACAGCAACAGATGAAACCACAACGCTGCAAGTACAACATTCACAACCTTCCTACAGAGACCACCATTATTTCCACAACAAGCTTTTTAAGCACTGCCTCAACTTCATCTACATCAACGTCAAGTACATTTGCTCCAACAAGTCCCATTTTTCCTGCACCAATATCTCCCCAGACTACGCCTCCTCTCTAACTACATCATCAACAGCTTTAAATCTAATAAATAAGAAACCCTCAACAACAGATTTTTTTCACTAACAACCCTTTGTAGCAACATCTACAAAACCACCCACTAGCACAATTGAAACCAGCACTGCTTTTTACCTCAGCAAAACTTACTTCATCAGCAGCAGCTTCCACTGCATCTACCAGCACTTCAGCTCAAACAACAACTAAATTTGGCTCAACAACAGCAACAGATGAAACCACAACGTCGTCTGCAAGTACAACATTATCTGCAAATCTTTCCTTGCTAGAGAGACCAATCACATTTCCACAACAAGCCAAGCACTGGAAGTTCAACTTCATCTACATCAACGCCGCTACATTTGCTTCAACAAGCCCTACTTTTTTCCAAGTAAATAATATCGTCCCAGACTACGTCTCTAACTACATCATCAACAGGCTTAACTGACAACAGAAACCCAACAACAGATTCTTTCACCACAACCCTTTTGTAGCAACATCTACAGCACCACCCAGTAGCACACACCCGAAAAACCAGCACTGCTTTTACTCCCAGCGAACTTCTACCATCAGGAAGTGCTTCACTGCATCTACCAGCACTTCAGCGCAAACAACAATTACATTTGGCTCAACAACAGCAACAGATGAAACCACAACAACGTCGTCTGCAAGTACAACATTCACAAATCTTTCCTACAGAGACCTCCGCTTATTTCCACAACAAGCTAATTGTTCACCATTCTTACATCAACGCTATTTACATTTGTCAGCTAAGCCCACTTTTCCACAACAATATCGTCCCAGGACTACGCCTCTAACTACATCATCAACAGCTTTAACCACAACAGAAACCCTCAACAACAGATTCTTTCAACACAACCCTTTGTAGCAACATCTACAAAAACCACCCACTAAAAGCACACTGAAACCAGAATTGCTTACCTCAGCGTTAAACTTCATCAGCAAGTGCTTCCACTGCATCTACCAGCACTTCAGCGCAAACAACAATTACACTTGGCTCAACAACAGCCACAGATGAAACCACAACGTCGTCTGCAAGTACAACATTCACAACCTTTCCTACAGAGACCACCGCTATTTCCACAACAAGCTTTTCAAGCACTGCCTCAACTCATCTACATCAACGCCACATTTGCTTCAACAAGTCCCATGTTTTCCGCATCAACATTGTCTTCCCCAGACTCTCTAACTACATCATCAACAGCTTTAATTCCATACCAGAAAACCTCAAAACAGATTCTTTTCACCACAACCCTTTGTAGCAAAGATCCACAGCACCACCCAGTAAAGGATGCAATTGAAACTGGTAGCACTGCTTTTAACCTCACAGCAAAAATCTGCATTTATCAGCAAGTGCTTTCCATCATTCCACCAGCACTTCAGCGCAAACAAACAATTGCTACTTAGCTCAACAACACAAAGATGAACCACAACAACAACGTTGTTCAAAAGTACAATATCTACAACTCTTCCTACAGAGACCACCCTCATTATTTCCACAACAAGCTTTTCAAGCACTGCCTCAACTTCATCTACATCAACGCCGTTTACATTTGCTTCAACAAATCCTACGTTTTCGGCAACAATATCTTCCCAGGACTACGTCTCCCTCTAACTAAGACACGCTTTAACGACAACAGAAAACCCTCGACAACAGATTTTTCTTACCACATAACCCCTTTGTAGCAACATCTACGTAACACCAAATTCCACCAGCACAATTGAAACCAGCACTGCTTTTTACCTCAGCAAAGCCCCCATTTCCATCAGCAAGTGTTTCCACTGCATCTACCAGCACTTCAGCGCAAACATTAATTACATTTGGCCCAACAAGAGAAACAGATGAACCACAAATGTCGTCTGCAAGTACAACATTCACAACCTTTCCTACAGAGACCACCGCTATTTCCACAACAAGCTTTTCAAGCACTGCCTCAACTTCATCTACATCAACGCCGTTTACATTTGCTTCCAACAGTCCCACGCTTTCTCCGCGAACAATATCTCTTCCCCAGATCACGCCTCCTCTAACTGTCCATACATCATCAGCTTAACGACAACAGAAACCTTCAACAACAGATTCTTTCACCACAACCCTTTAGCAACATCTACAACACCACCCACTCAGCACAATTGAAACCAGCACTGCTTTTAATTTCAGCAAAAAACTTCTACCATCAGCAAGTGCTTCCACTGCATCTACCAGCACTTCAGCACAAACAAAAATTACATTTGGCTCAACAACAGCAACAGATGAAACCACAACAACGTCGTCTGCAAGCAACATTCACAACCTTCCTACAGAGACCTCCGCTTATTTCCACAACAAGCTTTCGCTAATTGACTAACTTCATCTACATCAACGCTGCTTTACATTTGCTTCAACAAGCCCTACTTTTTTCCCGCAACATCGTCCCAGACCATGCCCCTCTAACTACATCATCAACAGCTTTTAACGACAACAGAAACCCTCAACAACAGATTCTTTCACTACAACCCTAGGCAACATCTACAAAACCACCCACTAGCAACAATTGAAACCAGCACCTCAAGTACTCAGCAAAACCTCTACTTCATCAGCAAGCAAGCTCACCGCATCTGCTTCAGCACTTCAAAGCAAACAACAATTACATTTGGCTCAACAACAGCAACAGATGAAACCACAACGTCGTCTGCAAGTACAACATTCACAACCTTTCCTACAGAGACCACCGCTATTTCCACAACAAGCTAAGCACTAACTTCATCTATCAACGCCACATTTGGTTTAACAAGTCCACGCTTCCAAGAATAATATCTTCCCAGACTACGTCTCTAACTAAGATCATCAACAGCTAACGACAACAGAAACCTCAAAAACAGATTCCCACCACAAACCCTTTTGTAGCAACATCTACAGCACCACCCAGTAGCACAATTGAAACCAGCACTGCTTTTACCTCAGCAAAAACTTCTACTTCATCAGCAAGTGCTTCCACTGCATCTACCAGCACTTCAGCGCAAACAACAATTACATTTAGCTCAACAACAGCAACAGATGAAACCACAACAACGTCGTCTGCAAGTACAACATTCACAACCTTTCCTACAGAGACCACCGCTTATTTTAGCCAACAATAAGCTTTTCAAGCACTGCCTCAATCTCATCTACATCAACGCCGTTGACATTTGCTTCAACAAGTCCTACGTTTTCCGCAACAATATCTTCCCAGACTACGTCTCCCTCTCTAACTACATCATCAACAGCTTTAACGACAACAGAAACTCAACAACAGATTTTTTTCACCACAACCCCTGAAAAGCAACATTCATAAATGTTCACCCATCACAGCACAATTGAAAACCAGCACTGCTTTTTTACCTCAGCAAACTTCAACATCAGCAAAAGCTTCCACTGCATCTTAATGCACTTCAGCAACGAATAATTATGACGGTTCACAACAGCCACAGATGAAACCACAACGCCGTTCGTAAGTACAACATTCAACCTTCAGCAGACCACCGCTGTTATTTAAGCACTGCCTCAACTTCTATCTACATCAATGCCAGCTACATTTGTTTAAATGTCCCACGCTGCAACAACATTCCTGTAGACTACGCCTCTTTAACTACATCATCAACAGCTAACGACAACAGAAACCTCAACAAACAGATTTGGTCACAACAACCCCTTTAAAGTAACATCTATAAAGAATGCTAACCAGCAGTACAATTGAAAACCAGTGACTGCTTTACCTTCAGCAAAACTTCACTTATCAGCAAAGCCCACTTCCAATTAGCACTTCAGCTAAACACATCAAGATGGTCAAACAAGTATAAAATAGATGAAACCACAACGCCCAGGTACAACATTCATAACCTTTCCTAAGACACCACCGCTATTTCCACAATAAGCTTAAGCACTGCCTCAACTCATTCACATCAACGCTGTTTACATTTGCTTCCAACAAACCTTGAACAATATTCTCCCCAGACCACGCCTCCTCTCTAACTACATCATCAATAGCTTAACGACAACAGAAACCTCAACAACAGATTCTTTCACCTTATAAACCCTTTGTAGCAATGATTCACACCACCCACTCAGCACAAACTGAAAACCAGCAATTGCTTTTGTACTTCAGCAAAACTTCTACTTTCCATCAGCAAGTGCTTCCACTGCATCTACTGTTCTCAGCACAAACAATTATATCAGTCTGGACAACTGCCACAGGATGAAAACCACACCACAGCTCAAAGTACAACATTCACAACCTTTCCTAGAGACCAATTATTTGCCAAGACTGCTCTCAACTTCATCTACATCAATTCACCAAGAGCATTATTTCCTAAACAAGTCCCCACTTTTTCCGCAATTCCAATATTCTCCCAGACTTAGCCTCCTCTTCAACCAGATCATCAACAGCTTTAACGACAACAGAAACCTCTCAACAAACAGATTCTTTTCACCACAACCCTTAGCAACATCAACACTACCCATCAGCACAAATGAAACCAAAGCAATTGCTTTTTACCCCAGCAAAACTTCTATCACCCAGCAAGTGCTTCCACTGCATCTCACCAGCACTTCAGCAAAACAGTCACTGTCATATTTGGCTCGACAACAGCCACAGATGAAATCCGCCAACAATTTAGTTTCAAAGCACAAACATTCATAACCTTTTCCTAAGAGAGGACTAATTTGGCTTCCATAAATGTTTTTCTACAATTATTCTCAAACTTATCTATGACTAACGCTTCAGTTATATTTCATATTTCACCAAGTCCTAGTCGTTTTCCAATAATATCTTCTAGACTACGTCTCCTCTCTTAACTTACATCATCAAAAGTTTTAACGACAAACAGAAACCTCAACAACAGGATTCACCACAACCCTTTTTGTAAAAACATCAACACCACCCACTAGCACAATTGAAACCAGCACTGGTCAATTTCACAGCAAAACTTACTTCTTATCAGCAAGTTTCCACTGTATCCACTGCACTTCAAAGGCGAATAACAACACTTATATCGGCTCACAACAGCCACAGATGAAACCAACGTTGCCTGCAAGTGCCAACATTCACAAATCTTTTCCCATAGAGACCACTGCCACTTTTTCCACAACAAGCTTAAGCACTGCCTCAATCATCTTAACAACGTCATGGAATATTTGCTTCAACCAGTCTACGTTTCCAAGGTCAATATTTTCCAGACTACGCCTCTCTTAACTACATCATCAATAGCTGAACGGTGCTCGAGAAAACCCCAACAACAACAGATTCTTTTCTGACCACAACCCCCTTTAGAAAGTAAATAAACATCTACAAATAATTCACGCACTAGCACAATTGAAACCAGCACCGATTTTACCTCAGCAGTATCCACTTCACTGCAAGTGCTTCCACTGTGCATTCATTTCAGCAATTTCAGCGAAAACAAATAATTACATTCGTCTCTGGACAACAGCCATAGATAAAAACACAACGTCGTTCAGCACAATATTCAATCCTTTCCGGCAGAGACCAATTATTATTTACAACAAGTTTTCACACTCCCCTAACTTCATCTACATCAACGCCGCGACATTTGTCTTCAACAAGTCCCACGTCGCAGAACAATATCTCTTCCAGAGAACAGCTTCCCTCTCTCAGAACCACCATCAAAAGTTTTTAACGACAAACAGAAACCTCAACAACAGATTATTTCCTCATCACAACCCCCTTTGTAGCAACATCTACAACACCACCCATTAATTGAAACCAGCACCGCTTTTAATTTCAGCAAAACTTCATTTCATCAGCAAGTGTCCACTGATCTACCAGCACTTCTGAAGTGAACACACTACATTTATTCGACAACAGCCAGATGAAACCACAACCATTGCCTGCCATCTACAAACTTTTCCACAGAGACCACCACTTTTTCCACAATAGTTTTCGCCACTGGGTTCAAACTTCTTCATTCCACATCAACGCCATGACATTTGTTTCAACCAATGTCCTACGTTTTCCACAACAACATTCTTTCTCATCACGTCTCTAACTATACATCATCAACAGCTTAACGACAACAGAAACCTCAACAACAGATTCTTTCACCAACCCCTTCGTATAACATCTACAACACCACCACGCACTAGCACAATTGAAACCAGCAATCAGATTTTACTTTCACAAAAAATTTACTTGATCAGCAAGTGCTTCCACCAACTACCAGGCACTTCAGCGTTAAAACAATAATTATTGAGCATTTGTCCACAACAGTAAATAGATAAAAACCACAACGTCACATTCACAACCTTTTCCACAGAGTACCACCTGGCTTCCCACAAATGTTTTTCAAGCACTGCCACAACTTCTACATCAACGCTGCTTACATTTGTTTAACAAGTCCCATTTTTAGCCAATGATTCTCAGACGACGCCTTCTAACTACATCATCAACAGTTTTAACGACAAAAGAAACCTCAACAGATCGTCACCACAACCCTTTGTAGCAACATCTATACAGTAATCACCCAGTAGCAATAATTGAAACCAGCACTGCTTTTTACCTCAGCAAAACCCTTACTTCATCAGTGCGCTTCCACTGCATCTACCAGCACTTCAGCGCAAACAACAAATTACATTTCACAGTCAAACAGCAACAGATGAAACCACAACAACGTCAACCTTTTCCTGGCTAGAGACCACCGCTATTTCCATAATAACAGCTTTTCTGGCACTGCCTCAACTTCATCTACATCAACGCTGCTTACATTTGCTTTCAATGTCCCACGCTTTTCCGCATCAATATCTTCCCAGACTCATCTTCCCTCTAACTACATCATCAACAGCTTTAATCAACAGATTTTATCATGTCCTTTGTAGCAACATCTATACAGCGTTCACCCAGCACAATTGAAACCAGCTTTTACCTCAGCAAAAACTTCTACTTCATCAACAAAGTGCTTCCACTGTGATCACAGCACTTCACAGCTAAATTAACAATTGATATTTGGCTCAACAACAGCAACAGATGAAAAGTTCCACAATCGCCGCCTGCAAGTACAACATCTGGCTAACCTTTCCTACAGAGACCTCCTCCGCTATTTCCACAAATAAGCTTTACACTGCCTCAACTTCCTCTACATCAACGCATTTACATTTGCTTCCAACAAGTCCCATGCTTTTCAAGAACAATATCTTCCCAGACTACGCCTCCTCTCTTAACTTACATCATCAATGTTTAACGTACAAAAGAAACCTCAACAACAGATTTTGTCACCACAACCTTTTGTAGCAAACATCTACAGCACCACCCAGTAGCACAATTGAAACCAGCACTGCTTTTGTATCTCAGCAAAACTTTACTTCCATCAGCAAGTGCTTCCACTGCATCTACCAGCACTTCAGCAAACAACAATTACATTTGCCCAAATAACAGCAACAGATGAAACAACAACAACGCCGCCTGTAAGTACAACATTCACAACCTTTCCTATGAGACCACCGCCATTTCCACAAACAAGCTTTTTCACACCGCCTCAACTTCATCTACATCAACGCCGTTTACATTTGTCAACAAGTCCCACGCTTTTCCAAGTAAATACGATCGCTCCCCAGACTACGCCTCTTTAACTACATCATCAACAGCTTTAACGACAACAGAAATCTCAACAACAGATTCTTTCAAGCACTCACAACCCCTCTGCAGCAACATCTACAGCGGCACCACCCATTTGAAACCAGCACGGCTTTTACTTTCAGCAAAACTTCTACTTCATCAGCGTTTCCACTGCATCTACCAGCACTTCAGCGCAAACAACAATTACATTTGCCTGACAACAGCCACAGATGTAACCACAACGCCGCCTGCAAGTTACAACATTCATAACCCTTCCTACAGAGACCACCGCTATTTCCACAAAGCCACACTGCTCAACTTCATCTACATCAACGCTTACATTTGCTTCCAACAAGTCCATGTTTTCCGCAACAATATCTTCTCAGACTACGTCTCCCTCTCTAACTACATCATCAAAAGCTTTAACGACAACAGAAACCTCAACAACAGATTCTTTTCACCACAACCCCTTTAGAAAGTAACATTTTACAACACTACCCACTAGCACAATTGAAACCAGCACTACTTTTTACCATCAGCAAAAACTTCTACTTCATCAGCAAGTGCTTCCACTGCATCTACCAGCACTTCAGCTCAAACAACAATTAAATTTGGCTCGACAACAGCTACAGATGAAAGTCCTTCACCACAACAACAACGTCGTCTGCAAGTACAACATTCACAACCTTTCCTACAGAGACCACCGCTATTTCCACAACAAGCTTTTCAAGCACTGCCTCAACTTCATCTACATCAACGCCGTTTACATTTGCTTCAACAAGTCCTACGTTTTCCACAACAATATCTTCCCAGACTACGTCTCCCTCTCTAACTACATCATCAACAGCTTTAACGACAACAGAAACCTCAACAACAGATTCTTTCACCACAACCCCTTTTGTAGCAACATCTACAACACCACCCACTAGCACAATTGAAACCAGCATTGCTTCAACAACAAGTGCTTCCACTGCATCTACAAGCAACACTTTTTCTCCAACATTTTCCCAAAGTATGTCTACCTCTATAACTACAACATCGACAGTATCAACAATAACAACAGAAACCTCAACAACACAACAACAATCCACGTCTTTTCGTTCTACTACCAAAGATTGTTGTGATTGTTGTTCAAAATATCAAAAAACTCTTACAGGCAATCCTCCCACTGTATGCCCAACTCTTTCTACAACGTCACCATCATTGTCTACTACTATGACAAATACACCTAATTCAACAGTTTTAATTCCAGCTTCTACCACAAATGGACGATCAATGTCTGTTTTTACCAGCTCTTTTACAACCTCAACTACAATCCTAGCTACTTTAACGACGACAACATCCACCACAACATTTAGTACAACACCAAATACTGCCACTACACTTACTGAGATAATAACAAGAAATATGAGGTTTAGATCGCCTGGAGAGACGTTCACAACTGATTTGCTGAATTCTTCATCTTTTGGATTTACAAGTCGAGCCTTATTAATCAATTCTACAGTAAGTGTAATCTTTGAATTCAAGCTAAATACATGCACTGTTGCATACACGGCCAAAGAGTTTAGGTGTGTCAAAAAGTGTATACTCGCCGATCAGGTTCTCATTAGCTAGTACTGGCTTAGACCCCCTGTTTGCTTTCTTTTGTCTTAGTCCTTGGTGGCATAGATTTAACAAGGTAGTGGAAACACTCATCAAAGTAGTCCAGAGTAGACATGACAGCATCATGCAGTTGCTGCAGATTGGTCACTGTAATCACGCTCAGTTGGTACTGAGGAGCTCAGAGTGTTCCAAGAAAATATTTTCCAACACCATCACACCACCACCACCAATTCGGGTCTGTTTGTACAAGACTGAATGGATCCGTCCTTTTAAGTTGGTGATGCCACATTCTGCCCATACTGTTCGAATGTTGCAGCAGAAACGGAGACCAGGCAACGTTTTTCCAATTTTAATTTGTCCAATTTTGGTTAGCCTGTGTGAATTGTAGCCTCAGTTTCCTGACAATAGTCTTCAGCTGCTGTGACCCGTCTGCCTTAAGGTTGGACGTGTTGTGCATTCAGAGATTTTGTTCTGCAGACCTCAGTTGTAACCAGATGTTATTTGAATTACTATTGCCTTTCTATCAGCTAGAACCAGTCCGGCCATTCTCCTCTGACCTCTGGCATCAACAAGGCATGTCTGCCTACACAACTCGCACTCACTGGATATTTTCTCTTTTTCTGACCATTCTCTGTGCATGAAAGATCCAGTAGATAAGGAGTTTCTGATGCTCATCTGATGTCAGATGAGCCCGTCTTGCACCAACATTCAAACCATGTTCGAGGTCACTTAAATAACCCTTCTCCCCTGTACTTAAGTTTGTGGATTTGAACTGCAGCAAATCATCTTGACCATGTCAACATGTGTAAATGCACTGAGTTGCTGCCAAGTGATAGACTAGTTAGAACTTTGCATTAATGAGCAGTTAGACAGGTGTACCTAATAAAATGGCTAGTGAGTGTATGATATTTAGGTATAATTGGTAACATCTCCAGTGTTAAAAGGTTTAAACTAAATGTACACTAAGTATTTTTTTTGTTGCTGCAGCTGATTCCATACTACGAACAAGCATTTTCTTCGTTTATCTATTTGAGAGTGATTTCCTTCAGGTAATCAATTTTGATTTTCTGGTTAATGTGTTTTAAGTCTTAAAATGTTCTTATTTTGCCCAACGTGTTATTGATTTTTGTAGCAATGGATCAATCATCAACACCATGAACCTTGGTTTCGCATCGACATCAGTGCCTAGTGGCTCTCAAATTGCTAATGTTTTGATCAATGCAGCATCAAGCATTACAGCATTTAGTATTGACATCAACTCTATAAACGTGGATGGCGAAAGTAAGAAAATTTAAATGCTACTTTATGATTTAAAAAACTTCAACATCAGTTACTAAATATGCACTCCTTTGTTTTCTTTTACAGCCCCAACTCCAAAAACAACAACAAAGTTTCTGTCATCTTCTACTACAGTTGTACCAACAAATATAACAACAAACACAGCTGCAAGCACAACAAAAACTAGTCCACAAGGTACTAGAGCAAAAACCACCGCTACTCCAACAACAACCCAAACCTTTTCATCTTCAAATACAACAAAGAGTATTCCCCCAGTTTCACCTGGAAAAACCACAGTTGCACCAACAATTCAAAGCTCTTCAACGACAACAACCTCCACCAAAACCACATCAAATATCAAATCTACAACTCCTATGATCATATTAAAAAAAATGAGGTTTAGATCTCCTGGAGAGACATTCACAACTGATTTGCTGAATTCGTCATCTGTTGGATTTACACGTCGTGCCTCATTGTTAAAGACTACAGTAAGTTTAAGTTTTTGAGTTTTAAACTTGCTATATACAAGCTTTGCAATTATTTTTAAAGTAAATTTGGAAAAGATTTCATATCACTCATATTCTGAAAATTTTTAACGTTTTTTTACTTTAAACAAAAAAGAAGATGGAAGACTTACTATAATACCAGCCAATATTTAGTTTTATGAACATCTTTTACAAAAAAAATGGGTTGTTTTTACACATAGTCTGTGTTTATCATAAAATGGAATTCACTCCTTTCTTCTATCAGAAACTTTTTAAATTATGAACAAAGAAAGAAATGTATTAAAAAAGATGTATATTGTTCCAAAAAGTTCAATCCTATTAAAAAGTCAAACTTCGAACAACTCACAGTTAATTTAAATATGCATATTTTCTTCAAACATTATTAAAGTTTCCTACCTTAATTAATTTTTAGATATTATGACAAAGCATATATTAAGAAATAATCTTGTTTTTTTCCTGCAGCTTGAGCCATACTACAAACAAGAACTTCCTTCTTTTAGGTCTTTGACAGTGATTGAATTCAGGTAACCATATATGCTGTTTATAGTTTTTATTTTGGTAATATCTGGATGTTTTTCCATAAATGTGCTCAAACTGCTTGGTGTGTTAATGATTTTACAGCAATGGATCAATCATCAACATCATGAACCTTGGTTTTGCATCGACATCAGTGCCTAGCGGCTCTCAAATTGCTAATGTTTTGATCAATGCAGCATCAAACATTACAGCATTTAGTATTGACATCAACTCTATAACCGTGGATGGCGAAAGTAAGAAAATTTAATGGAATTTTGAAATTCTATTAAAGAAAAAATTGAACATCACAGAACAGTTTGCTAAATCTGTAATTTTTTTTTGTCTTATTACAGAAGCAAACACTACATCCCGACCTTCTCTAACAACTACGTTTCTGTCTTCTACTTCAATGGCATCAACCACTATAAAAAAAACAACAACCACAACAGCTATCACAACCTCAACAAAACCTACAACTACTGAAATAATAACAACAAAACAAATGAGGTTCAGGTCTCCTGGAGAGACATTCACAACTGATTTGCTAAATGCATCATCTGCTGGATTTAGCAGGCGAGCCTTTTTGATCAAATCTACAGTAAGTTAAATTCTGGCAGTTTAAAACTAGCAAAAGACGAGCATTTTAGCATTGGACAGAGAAAACATTATACATCAATATAACATTTTAGTTTCAAAAATGTACTGCCCTTTATATAACTTAATAAAATGAAAAAAAAAATAATTACAATAACATCAGTCAATATTATCTCACATTTATGTCATTTTCAAAACCTGGTTAGTATTTGTCAGATAGAATGTCAATAGAATGGAATAGAGTGGAATAGAATGCCTTTATTGTCACTAAACACAAGTACAATTTGCATCACATGCGCATTCAGTGAAACAAGAGCCGATCACTGTTCAGTGAAGACATGCATAAGAAAAGGAATTTCACAAAAAAAAGTACAATTACAAAAGTATAAAAATGCACAATAAAAATATGATGAAACAAATGAACACTAATTTTCCTTTTACATTTTTTTAAATAGTTAATATGAATGTCCTTCAGTTTTTTTAAATGAAATAGCTTTCGAACATGTAAAATATTTCACAAGTTTTTAAACAAAAAAAAAGATGAAATTATTTGATACTTTTTAAAAAATTGCATGTTATAAAATGTCTTGTTTTCTGTTTGCCTCATCAAAGCTTCACACCTTTTCAGTTTTTTGAAATTATAACATACACTGAAATATTTTTTTCTGCAGCTTGAGCCATACTACAAACAAGCGCTTTCTTCATTCCGCTTTTTGACAGTGATTGAATTCAGGTAACCATTTATCATGTTCTGATTAGTTGGTTAGAACCTTTGAATAGTCTTTTATAATTTTACTCATTCTGCCTGATGTTTCTTTATATTTGCAGCAATGGATCAATCATCAACATCATGAACCTTGGTTTTGCATCGACATCAGTGCCTAGTGGCTCTCATATTGCTAATGTTTTGATCAATGCAGCATCAAACATTACAGCATTTAGTATTGACATCAACTCTATAACCGTGGATGGCGAAAGTAAGAAAATGCAACTTTTTATCTTATTTTAAAAGATTATCATCACGGAACAGTTTGCCTAATCTTTGCTTTGTTTTCTCTTTCTATCATTCACAGTATTCTCAAATGGAGTAAACCAAAAAATCAGTCTCATTACTTTATTTTGCATGGTGCTCTTGTCATGGTTACTTTCAAGCCAGCAGTGGTATCTTTGCTAATACTGCAAAGAAATCATTGTAAACATATACGGTTACCGATAAGAATATTTTGAATAGTACTCCTTTTATCCACTTGCTTATAGTGTAATTAGATGAATGACCACATGTGATGAATGTAAAAGTAATCTGCTTTTGAGCATTTTACATAGTATGACAATTTTTGTTATTTATGATTACTTTGACAGCATTGAGTATTTGGATTTAATCGAAATACTTGTTATCCTTTCATACAACCCCCTCAGAAAATCAAACAACACAAATTTTCGACTTAAGACCCACAAAGTTTATGCATGCTTTGCATATTTTCTTTCTGCTTTGCATTTGTGTTGTTGAAATTTTGATTTGGTTAAAATCAATACTTCTTAGACAATATTTTTTTAATTACCTTTAAGATGATCACATTTGATATTAAAATTATGTGAATGTGATAAAAAAATGTATTTCACACTTCTTACTCAAATAAAGATGTTGCTAATTAAAACAATCAACAAAATGATTGCAAGTGTACTTGACCTTAAAGTGACAGATTACTTGCTTTATAGTGTTATATGTTGTGTTTTGTCTCATGCAGGGTTGTCCAAACTTATATCCATAGGTAGGTGTAATATTTATTGTTGTTCTATTTAATTTTATAGGCTGAATATTTTACATCTGACACTGAAGAAATCCAGAAACTTTTCTTTATGGTAAGTCTCTTAGTGGTGTTGAATGTTATATTCCTTGAGCACTGCAACCTGTTGACATACCAAGCATGGGGGTTTTGCGTTCAGCTTCGTAAAAAAGAAAAAAACTGTCCATTTTTCTTGGAAATCTCTTCACTCCACTTCACTTTTTGACAACATTTTGGTCATTAGGGTGTCACTACTGATCATCCTTATAGCAAGATAACAGCGGTGAGGCTCATAGGGAACCAAAGTGCATCTTACCCAGACACAGAGCTGTTAGGTTTCACTTTTGGCACATGCAGAGATATGCTGTTTCAACTGTTTTGCCTTTCCTTTGCTCCCCCTAGTGGCGGAATTGCGCATTTCGGTTATTAATTTAAAAAATCATAACTCGCCACAGGAATGGACTAGAAACTTGCTTTCTTTTTTAACCGTCCTTATGATTTTTACACTTCATGTTTGGGCTAGACTTAACCACATGGCGGGTCGTATGTTTGACACCACTGCACTAGGCAGTGCGTTAAAACTTTTTTTCTTCAATGATTTGTGAACCTCACTGGTGTCCATGGATTACATGAAATCTTTCCACCTTTATCCACCTTTGTCATGGTAGGGAGAACACGTCAATGCAAGGGGGGGGGGGCGTCATAGGATAGCACAGGGGTTAAATCTGTAACAACTGATATAGGAATTTAGAGATTGCAAATATTTGCAAATATCATTCTGTAATTATATTACAGAATGATAGGGTTTGCAAATATTTTCCCTCTCCAGCAACAATAATGCATTAAGTAAATTGGCCAATGAATGCCAGTGGGATCATGATATGGTAAAATAACTTAAGAAATGACAGTTTCCTTGTTTAGTTGTGTATTTCCTTCTAAGAGTTTTCAAGTATATCTAACATAACAAAAGGTGAGGCAAATGTGGATTTCCTTGTCTTGCAGGTCTTGATTTAATGCTCTATTTAAATTAGTTGTAAGTTTTTATAATCATATTCAAAACTTTTCTATCCCTTTTCTGTTAAAAAATCATTTTCAGAAAGGGTTTCCTTTCTGTATTGAAATCTATATTGAAATGTTTTACAGATAATGTTTTATACAAACTTTTAAGGGTTCCCTAGAGAACCTAACAATTTTCTTCAAGGCCTTTAAAGGTAATTAAACAAAGTTTGTTTTTGTTTGTTCATTTTGGGAATCTGCTATTAACAGCAGCCAAAAAATGAAAGATTTATATTAAAAATAGGAAAAATAATGACATTAATAAAAAACAAAACAAAACCGAGGGCCAAATTTGACCCCATGGGTTCTCCAGGGTTAGACAAGATTTACAAATGATTGATATATAGCAGCCTACATGAAACCTCTCCAGAAATGTCATAATGTGCAATATTACAGTAAGTGCACCATAGAATGTTAAAGCTGATATAATGGTGTTTTAAAACTATAATGTAAAAGCTTATATAAATAAATGAAGTTTAAAACACTATAATGTAAAAGCTTACATAAATGCTCTTTTAAAAACTATAATACAATAGACAGGATTTATTTGTCACTGTTCAGGTCAAGGTAAGAATCCCGCCTGACTGGTTTGTCAAGACTAAAGTTAACTGACAAAAAAAAAAAAAGAAAAGAAAAACAACCCCAAAGAAATGTAACAGGGAGAGTGCAGGCAGTGCAGCATGTCAAACAAAGGCGTTGAAGAAGAACAATGTTTTACAACAAATTTTAATTTGTGAAGGGTAGTAGGGGAAAGTAGCTTCACCTTAATATTTTTGAAGGGTTCTCCTAGTTGACCGCTTGCTGCACATAGGCATACACTGGACGAAAAATCTCTTAAACAACTTCTAGATTCCACATAATGAAAACGAAGCCCTGAGGAGTACACAATGTAGTCATAAGTTTGCTCCACCCATCTCAGCCTCCCGAAAATTGCTATTGGGTAAAGTATAATTTAAACTTTGGTTGGATCCATCCATCTGTCAATCAAAAAACACACCCCTAAATGCAACCAAACGATTTAAATCCAAATTCAGCCCAAAAATGTTCTGAAAAAGAAATAAAGAAAAATACATCCAAAACATGTTTGATGCCAGAATGTAAATATGCATTTAGGTGTAAAATGTACTTTTTACTTGGGAGCCAGCCATTTAACCAGCCGTCTTTAGTCTTCTAGGGACCTGCAACATTTAGTTCTTTCCACTCAGCATCCAATTAAAAAATGGAAGGTGTGGATTTGTTCCTGCAGATCAGCTCCTTTTGATTTGTGATGTGCATTGAGAAAATCTGAAAAGTCTTTAAGTAATAGTTATTGAGTATTTAGGCCCCCCATCACTAAGTAATTTTTCAAAGCAGCTTTTTGGCGGTCTATTTTGAAAGAGTAGACAGAGGCCTGCTATAATAATCTAGCCCGCAGACCATAAAGGCATGAATTCTCTATCATGTCTGAGCATGAGACCTTTAAGTTTCACTATTTAACTGAAAAAAAGGCTGATTTAGTTGTTGCCATCATGCAATGTAGCCACAAGGGGGCACAAGCCATCTTGCCGGTTCCAAGCCCAGATGAATAAAGAGGGTTGTGTCAGCAAGTCTTTGCCAAAGCAAATAAGCCAATGAGACTGATTTGCTAAGGCAAAGCTGAGAGGAAAAGAAGAAGAAGTTGTTGCCTTCATGTAAATACTTGTGATCAGCTTTGATGACAGGGCAACATGAAATTGAGTGTCAAATGATCCAACTCAGGGGAACAAGCCTCTAGCAAGTACCATCAATCAAGATAAACTTCTATTCTAACGTAATTGTGGCTCTCTTCTCATGTGGACTAAAGCTTAAAAGCAACAAACCAATCGGGAATTCTCTTCAAAAACCACCAATTAAACAAGTTCAATTTCAAAAACCTATGCTATGGTGAATAAGGAACTATGGAAATGATTTAAAAAATGGGGTGGGAAGGAATGTAAATTTGCAGTTAGAAAGAAATCCCACTGAAATCTAAGACCAATCATTTAAAACTGAAAGCGTACTAGAATGTTTTAAATCCTACATAAACCTTTCAAAACTGGGATCGATGTGACCATCACATTCTGCATTGAAGCTTAGTTTTTGCACTGTCAGGGTACAAAACATTGTCAAATGCAGTTAGTTTACCCAGTGGCTGTGCAATGATTCTCATAACACCCATGATGGAATTTCTGAGAACCTCGGGCAAATGACTCAGATCTAAACCAGTCAATGACCCTTATCTGTAAATGAAAGATTTCTCTTCGATTCTTTTATTCAATGCTCCTATTTCTTGTAGAATCTGGCATTTAAATTCAAAGGATGATCGATTATTTAAGTGATCGTATCAATTTGAGTCACTTATGACATTTAAAATGTTTTAAATCTTGTTAAAGAGAAAGCAAAAATGCAACCGTGATGTTTTGAAAGTAGTTTAAGGAAACAAATAGTTTTGTTTTTCTCTTAGTTTTTTTACTCTTACCAAACCTGTTCATTTGTAAAAAAAAAAAAAAAAAAAAAAAAGGGAGGGGGTGGGATCAACCTCTTGATAAAGTGTTTTGGGAGAACTCCAGTAAGAGATTCTAAAAGTTACAAGCCAGAGTGAGGAGAAAACATGTAAAGTTTAAAGGAAAAAGCATGAGATTAGCTGTTTGGTAATTGGAAATTCAGACAGTGAAGTAGAACTTTTAAGACGTTTGAACACTCCGCCTCCAACACCTTTAGGCACATATCTCTGCCCTTATGAAAGAATGAGTGGGAGGTGTTGAAGGTTTTGTAAAATGCATGACTCTGCAATGCAAAGAATAGCTCAGAGAGACCGAGTGACTCGTTTGAAATTGAAACTTTTTAAATTTATTAAGGTAGTAAGAAATAAAGGAGAATGAGTAAACAGGAACATTGCCTATTTGTCCTGAAAGATAAAGCATACTTTTTTCACAAATATCTTTTCTAAAACATGTACACTGTTTCCATGGAAAAACTATAAAAAGATAAAAAAAACCCAGCTGTTTTCAATACTGTGATTGACAGGAGTTCAAAATGAAGCAGATTCATTTATAATAAGAAAAGCTGTACATTTGTCCTTTCTCAACTTGTCTGGGGTATTTTACAACCTTGCTGGAGAGGACGGATAGGCTCTGTTCAACACAGAAGGAGCTAATATAAAAGATAAAGGAATGCAAAGTTCAATAAATATTTCAATTTAGTCCAATCCATAAGTAAGTAAGGCTAATTAAAAAAGCAGATACTAAAATCAGCTACGGGTTTGTATTCTTAGTCATTCAATTACAATCCACATCATTCCAGATTATTCTAATAATGCAAATTTATTTTAGATCTATAAAAGCCAACAGAAGGGACAAACAGATACACCGATTTTTTAAAATGTTTTTCTCTTCACAACATGGTGACTAACAACATGAATAAAGTAAATGCATCTTTACGTCTACATTTTTTTGTTTGAGCAAACTTTCCCTTTCCTTTTTAAAGAAACTAACCTGTATAACCAGAGATATCTTAAAAAACAACAACAAATGGAATCTGATCTGTGGGATAAACCTACACTAATCACCTCACAATCTTTGACAAAACAGCACTGAAACCTGATTTGCTTGACTTAACCTGAAGGCACCACAAAATAAGCTCCAACAAAGCTCTGTGAGGCCTTTTGTCTTTGACTATATATGTTCTAATGTCAAAAACAAATGACATGTGAAAAAAAAATGCAACAAAATATTTTACATTAGAAGATTATTTGAATTTAGGGAAAAATGGTCGTATTCATCTTCTAAACCTATTTGTCACTTTTGGGGTCATGGGGCTGCTGGAGCCTATCCCGGCCACTGGTGGATGAAGGCAGGGGACATCAGTCTGTAGCAGGGCCACAAATCACACACCTATGCACACTCACAGTTGCACCCAGGGACAATTTAGAATAACCAATTAACCCATATTTTTGGACGGTGGGGGGAAGCTGGGGTCCGCGGAGAGAACCCACGCAAGCACGGGGAGAACATGCAAACTCCACAACTAAGAAGTCTTGCTGTGAGGCAAGAGCATTAACTACTAACGTGCATTTCATTTTCATTTTCATTTTATGAAATGAAATACTGGTACAGAAACAAACTCAAAACAATCACATAAATATTATAAAAGTGTACTTATGCTAGCCCAAATCAGGAATTTAGGGACTCTGAATTAACACTCATTGGTATTCTTCTATACAATTAAAAACATTTAATATATAATAATAATAGTACCTTCCTGCCATTCAACTTAGTCATGTCCACAGAGTGCTGTATGGCCAGGGGAAAATTAGCACTTTTGTTTTGTGCCTTCAGCAAATTTTTTCAAGGGTGCACTCCAAAGCAGACTGTCAGGTATTTTCATTTAAGTATCTGTAGGTTCCAGGAAACTTTTTTATTATTATTATTGGTTGGAAAGAATGTCACAGATGAGACCAAAACCTTTTGATTGTTTTTTTAACTAAAGATGAAAAAAAAAATCATCATAAATAGTGAGTTTCATAATCGGTCATGTGAAGCAAAGCATCAAAATAACTTATGATTTAAACATTTGATAGTACTGTCCATATTTATTGGAACATGCTTACGTAAGCCTTGTGTTTTCCTAGGCTACCTAAGAGGCAGGAAAAACAGGCCTAGTATGAACAGTTTTGTCAAGAGTTAGTAATTCTGATTGTTGATATATTTGATTGATGTGTAATCTGGGGGGACATGTTTTGGATACATAAAATATCTTATTAAGCCAACTTTGTCTTAGATGTATTTTGTGTCACTTGTTTCAAAAGACTACAATCTGTTTTTTCAGGGCAAAGCACCTAGAGAAAATCCTTTAATATTTTGGACTTGGAGTAAAACAAACAAGAATTTGACTCTCACATGAGGAAATACATGGAGTCTTCATTAGCTTCTGCCAAGAAAGCCTAATTCTAAAGTCTAATTCTGTCTAAAAAATAGAGTTGCGACGTTCACAAGCCAACCATGTCTTTTGAACGGCTCATAAATATGAGCAATGAGTCACTTTTTTCCTCCTGTCTTCCCTGTGTTTCACAGAGATGCTCAAGCAAGCTCCTCCTTCTTATTTTATGTGCAAATATCCCATGAGTTGTGCATACATTCAGATGAAATTTTAAATCGGCATGTGAGTGCAGGCAACAGAGTATCCGCCTACTTTCTTGAGTTTTTCAGTTTAGTTAACAATGTTCTTATGTTAACATTTTTCCCTAAAAGCTTTATAATGGGGCCTGCTTTTTTTGTTGTTGTGTGGGTAATTCATCATGTAAGTGTTTAGACTCTATGTTAGACATCAAAATCTCGTCAACACATGTCAAATGAAGCTATAAACAATATTTCAGCATAATTATAACTCAATTATTGGTGGGAAATCTAATCTTGGCACTATTCCGATCTCACCCCATCACACCTCCCTGTGATTATTTCCATGATGAAATGTATTAAGTCCAGGCTGGCTTCTTAAAATTAAAAAAAATATATCAAAATAGCCAGTCTTTGAAACGGCTCTTTGAAATGAGCAGATATCAATGAGATCACCAAAGAGCCATAAATCCCATTTCTACAAAGGAAATGTGTCATGTGTTTTCCCACGTCTAAGTGGTGAAGGTACCTAGACCCAAAAATCAGCTCTAACAGCTTTCAGGCACTGGAATGCATCACAGTCTTTGACACTTAGTGGTGCTAAACAATTTGACATATGTTCTTCTTAAAAAGCAAAAGGTGGGACCACTGATTAGAACCTGGTGAAACAGAAAAAAATTCAAATATTTTTTTCAAACTGACATTATATTTTAAGGTTAGATTAGGTGGTCTTTTTTTCCTATTTATTTTCAAAGTAATTATTATTAATTCATTAAGCTTAAATCATTTAAATCTCAGCCTTTCTTTGTCTTTTCTGGTGTCCCCCAAGGTTCTCTCCTTGGTCCTCTTCTTTTTATTACTTATCTTCTACCCCTTGACAATATTTTCACTGTTTTGCAGATGACACCCAGCTCCATGTATCAAACAAACCTGATTCTTCTCTTCCACCCTCCTCCCTCCACTCCTGTCTATCTGAAATAAAAAAACTGGTTCACCTTAATCCTTCTCTAAGTCAATAGCGATAAAACCGAGCTACTTCTTGTCGGCTCCAAATCCACCCTCCAAAGCCACAAGTCTTACTCTTTCCAATCGACTCGTCTTATGTCTCCCCCTACCCTCAGGTGCAGAGCTTGGGTGTCATCCTAGATAGTTCATTATCTTCAGTCCCACATCAATAAGATTACTCGGTCAGCCCATTTCCATCTACGTAACATTAATCATCTACGCCCCTCCTTCACTGTCCGCTCTGCTTCTATACTGGTACACAGCTCTCTGTTCCTCTGGCCCGACTCGTCACTCTGGGAAGCCGAGCCTTCAGCTGGTCGGCTCCCAAACTCTGGAATTCCCTCCCTCCTTACCTCCGTAACATAGACTCTCTTCCTACTTTCAGATCTAAACTCAAAACTCATCTGTTTATTTCTGCCTTCCCCTCCTGATTCCCTATTGATTTTGTTCTTTTATATTTATTGTGCTTTTAATTTATTGTCTATTTTTAACCTTTGTTTTGTAAAGTGTCCTTGGGTTTCATGAAAGGCGCTTTAAATAAATGGATTATTATTATTATTATTATGAGAAACGCTCTGGGGAGCCGGTTTAGCTCGTGCTGGTTTGCGGCGCCTTCCGTCAGTGAAACCTGGGTTCGAATCCGGGCTGCTCCCTGTTCCCTTCTCTACATCTCTGCCAGTCCCAAGCCCGGTTGCTTTGAGAAGGTTGCGTCAGGAAGGGCATCCGGCGTAAAACATTGCCAAGTAAACCATGCAACTTGTTCGCTGTGGCGACCCCGATGGGAAAAAGCCGAAAGAGAAAGAAGATTAGGAGAAAAGTTCTAAAGGCCTCTTGTGTTTGACTGTTCGTATTGTTAAAGTAGGGGGGTTGTGTACCTTTAGACACTAGAAGTATATTTTTATAAACCCCTTATGATTTTAAGGTAAAACTTTATTTGAAGTACATCTGTGTATGTTCATTGGATATTGTTATCTGATTACTTATCATCTTGTTTTTATTAAATTTTCCAACGCTTGATCTTTTCTTACCGAGTTGCTTGATGGTATCCTAAGACAGCTCTTTGGTCTTGTACAAAGGTTACAGTTTAGTTGCTTAATGTGTGTGGGCTGGTGTCTTCTATCCAGATAACCAGTTCAAACAGACTATTTGAACTCGGGTAACAAGTTAAGAATAGAATAGCGTCTTAAAGAGGAAGTGGCAGGTCTGTGTGGGACAGGATTCTAGTATGTTTGTCAGTGTCAAACACTTACCATTCTACAAATACATTCTTTGAAAATAATTAAATTTTGATTTCCTTAATTGTTTTGAAATTCTGTCTCCCACAGGGGTGAACATTACAGTGATTCCTCGCTGTAACGCGGTTTACTTTTCACGGTTTCGCTACTTCACGGATTTGCATCGTGCATTGTGTTCTGCATTCTGATTGGCTAAAAAGTCACTCTGGTTCTTCTCTACCTGTGCGTCAATAACGTTGCAGCTTAATATGTACACGTACGTAAAACAGCTTGCCAAATTTACTACACGGACGTGCAAATCATCTTGCAATTTTGAGTTTCTCTAAAACCCATAGAAAAGAAGAACAACTGCCTATCACTATGTTGTTCTCCTGAACAAACACAGCTGCACCGCGGGCTTCAGAAGAAAACACTGCAGAGCAGAGTCAGGATGCAGCAGCTCACTCTGAAGAGCAGTGAAATACACCTGAGTCACTATTTGTCCCACTGTACTTTGTATTTTTTTCATAATCATTTTAATTTTGTTCCCGTTTAATCCAATTACTCGGGTCGCGGTGTCCGGGGCTAATCTCCGCGATTTGATGCCTTCTGTTCACATTGATGATTAAAATTATTATTTGACAGTACAGTACAGAAGTTATTTGTTAAAAAAACGTTTCTAAACTACATATATTTGTGAAACAAATGCTTGAACCTGTTTGTTCTTTCTTTTCAATGTATAATTTAGTATTTTATTGTATAATAATAGTTTAAAAAAAATAAAGGTTTCTTTACGGGTTTTGCCTATCACGGGTTCTTTTTGGAACGTAACCCCCGCGAAAAACAAGGGTTTACTGTCCAGACTTATTACACCTTTTTAAGTGGGACAACTATCAGAACTGGTTTCTGACAAACACTTTTGTTTTTAGAACAGAAAGATGATCTCATTCTTAAAATTCCATGCCAAATTCCTGAGGCAAGATTAGCTTTGCGTAAAGTCTCATTTTGTTCAGGTCTTCCTCCAATGATTTAAAACGTAAATTCCTCATCAACAAGAATTTTCTCTGCCAACTGAAAGAACTTGAAGTATTAGATTATTATTTTTTCATAACATTGAACAACCATAGCAACAATGGATCATTTACTTTGGATTGAGAATAGTGCTGTAGTACAATTTTGTCTCTACAAACATTTAATGCATCTAGATAAAGGCGTGTTTCAAGGCAATCACAATATATTATTGATCTTAACAATCTATAATGTAGTACATTTATAAACACATTTGTCACGATATTAACTAAAAACCTTCATGGAAAAAATTTAATGACCCTCTTTGTTTAAAGTTGGATTTTTTGCGTTTTTAACATGTTCTTGAGGCACTTTTTTCATGGAGTGCATATTTAAGGACAATTAAGCTTAAAATTGTATTTTTAAGATTTATTTTTAATCCAAATTGTTGTGAATCAGGAGCAGACAAAAAAATGAAGTTAGAAAAAGCTTGTAGCTGTTATGTCCAAACTAGAATCAGCAGGCCACAAGCTCACTGCCCCGCTCCATCCTGATGTGTTCACTTGCAGACAAATGGATCCATGTGCATCTTTGTTTTCCTTGTCTGAGCTAGCATCTGGCTCAAAACTGTACAGCTGAATAGCTTCAATGTTGTTTTTTTGATGCATTGCTAATATTATGTTGGGAGTGCGAATGGTGTAAGCTAGCGGGAGAGTGTGTAGATGGAGATAGGGTTACTCTGCCCCAACACAATAGAAGGTGCAAAAAATTAACGAATGTACGGTTCAATTCAAAGCAGTCTATTTTTTAAAACCCCGGTTTACAACTGAATTCTGATATTCAAAAATGGAAAAAGTAAAATCACTAAAATCCAAAATCCTTCAATATTGTAACAACCCAATTTAGATCAACTTTTCACAAACAGTGTAGGTCTAACATTATTTTAGACAGACTGTCATTTATGAAAAATTAACGTCTGTCCCGCCGAAGGGGATTCCGCTTTTAACCATTGTGCTATCTTAGATGACCCCACACTTACATTGACGTGTTCTTCCTACCATGACAAAGGTGGATAAAGGTGGAAAGATTTCATGTAATCCATGGACACCAGTGAAGATCACAAATCATTGAAGAAAAAAGGTTTAGAGCACTGTGTAGTGGCTCTAGATGACCCAACTTTTATGTCAAAATGCCTAGGATAGCACAGGGGTTAAAAATTTGCTGGTGGGCTTTTCCTAAAGTTCCTTGCCTTCAAGAAATGAATTAGGTGTTACATTAAATTGGATTTGCTGTTCTGGCTGGTGGTGGTGAACGTGGGGGGCACCTTAGTTGGGTTCCCTGCCTATTCCAACTGACAGTATAGTGATTATTTTTGTAACACAAAGTTCCAGACATAAGCGGCTGGTTAGCTAAGTTGACTGCTTGTAGGAATGGCACATGGGAAAACAGGGTTCAATTCCCAGGGGGTGCGATGAGCTTCATCCAGTGTGGATCCTTGGCAAGACCCTTCACACTACTGTCTAACTATGTAGCGGAAAATACATGTAAAAAAAAAGTAAAAATGTAGGGTTGTGTCAGGAAGGACCAACCTGGCGCAAAAATCTGTGTGGATCAGTGATAGCTGATTCGCTGTGGCAACCCCTGACAGAAAATTTAAGTAAATTAACATTTATATTTTTATACATTTAAAAGTTTTTACCTATATTGTTGTCAAACAAGGAAACATGGTTCCATTCTTCTCTATTCCCAAAACATTGTCATGTCTGTAGAATGCGGTATAGCCAGGGGCCAAATAGCATCTGCTGTGCTGGGGGCAAAAAGTTTTCAAGGGTGTACTCCAAAGCAGACTGTCATGGGATATTTTCAGTGATGTCACTGTAGGCTCCAAGGAAGTTAAATATTGTTTTCAATGTCAAAACATTTGGTTTATTATTCAACTAAAGATGGGGAAAAAATGAAAAGACAGATGGAGCCTCTTGGATGAGTGGTGACTCATTTCAAGTAAGAAGACCTTTTTTTAACAGTGTCACAAGGATGTATGAGAACCTTTGATATCATAAGTAATAATTATTCTAATCAGTCATAAGAAGTAGGAAATAATAAAACAGATTGGAAATTTAAACATTATATGAGTAACAAACTCAATGTATAATGAGGAACGTGTTTACTTAATGTGATAAAGGGTACTAATATTCAAACTTCTATGCAGCTTTTCACTTCCTTTATCTTAAACAAAAATAATGAAATGGAAAGAGACATCAGTTAAGACATCAGAAGGACAGCATGTGTTAGCTGGGAGCTACGTTTTGGGGACAAATGTAGTAGATTGAGATGGTTTGAAGACATTGAAACCACAAGAGTGATTTTGTTGGTTAAAGAATACGGAGGCCGGAGCCACCAGGAAAGAGGCGTAGAGGAAGTCCATAAAGGACGTTCAAGGTTACATGAAAGAACGACATGAGAGTGGTGCATATGAGTGTGAAGGATGTAAAGGATAGGATCAGATTTAAGCCAAAAATGTTGTATGGTAAACCTGATGTGAGCAGCTGAAAACAGAGAAGTTGATTATACCAGTTAACACTGCCCTTTTTCAGTTTGGCTACACATCCCTGTTTGTTTTTGAACCAGACAGAATACATACAGGTAAAATATACCCCAAACATTTTTTTCTAAAAGTAATCAAAAGACTAAATGGCTATAAAATTTCTTTCATAATTTTTTCCCAACTTTGTTGACAGTAGAGTTTCATTCTACAGGCAAAGCAGCCATCTCTCAAACCAACGGGTTGGTGGTTTGATTTTCAGCTACACCAGTCACATGTTGAAGTAGACGTGGGCAAAATACTGAACCCTTTTTTGCCTTGATTTGGATATGTTAAGCAGCATCAGTCCTCCCCCATTAGTGTGTTGATGATCGGGAGTTGCGGGCTGGAGTGACAGCGCGCCTAACCGTAACCATAACCTTAACCCTCCTCCGGGTCTGTGCGGTTCAGAGAAAAGTTCAGCACTGACTGCATGTATTTAGAAAATTACGAGCGAATAAGTACGTTCTAAGGAAAGTAAGGAACTCCTTATTGTGGATCGGGGAGGGGGCTGTCAGGTGTCCTGCCTTAAATGTTCTCCTGCTTTCAATGTCACGCCACCAAGAGTCATATACCCCACTGTGATTGGTTCGTTCGTCAGCTCAATGCAAAACACTGAAAATAGTGTCATTCATACAAACTGGCGGGCCGCAATAACACAAAACTTTCATATTAAGACGGGGGCCACAAAATATCATCTTGGGGGCCGCAAATAGCCCGCGGCCCGCGAGTTTGAGACCCTTGCTTCCCCTCTACACCCATCTACAGCCATGCTAAGCACAGTCAAGGTTCAAATATATGTGTGTATGTCTGTTTATCTTGTTCAGGTGTACTGGAACAGAATTTCAAATGTCAGTGTAAGCTGTGCATATAACAATATCTATCTATCTATCTATCTATCTATCTATCTATCTATCTATCTATCTATCTATCTATCTATCTATCTATCCATCCATCCATCCATCCATCCATCCATCCATCCATCCATCCATCCATCCATCCATCCATCCATCCATCCATCCATCCATCCATCCATCTAAATTGTATGCTTTAAAAATGTAAATGTAAGGATTCTGACTTATCTTTTGGCCCAATAAGTTAATACAATACCCAGTTGTTCAGTGAACTAATGTCCCAGAGTGACAGAGAGAATGTTTTTTGGATTTGAAATGAAAGCTACACAACTACAAGTATGTCAAGTTTTTCCGCATACAGTAAAGCCACATCAAGTCAAATATATCTCTTTAACTTTTTTTCTTTCTTTGACAACAAATGGGGGAAACTTAATTTTAGAAAACAAATTTCCAATTTACTCTAAACTGTTTTAGATTTACAAATTTTGATATTTTTCTATATGTATATATTTCACAAAAAAGTCTAGAAGATGAGTCACACTCAACCTTGTCATAAGACAAAGATGAAAATCTAGTTTGTAAAAGTGAAAATGATCCTCAGGGAAGTATCTTCTCATTAACTCCTTGAATATCCAGTTGCTTTCTTTGTTTCATTTACCATAAGCATTTTTGAGCTCCTGAATGTACGTCACACCCTGTACATGAATACTTGATATATAAGAGCATGTAAAAGAGGTGGCAAAGGAATACATCAGGAGGAAGAGCACAGTTTTAACAGGACTTCTAACTAAAACTTTTTTCTCAATTTTACTAATTTTGAAATCTGCAGCCCATGTAAGTAATCTTTTTTTTTTATTAATCAACCTGTTATGCTGTACATTGCATTTTGACTAGAATTGTAGTGGCAACTTCAAGAAATATTAAATTGGGAATACTTTAAAAAATAAGAAATGCATGTATACTGAATAAATTGGTTTTACTTTTATTATATAATGGTTACCATTTCTATAAAAAGAAGCATTGTAGAATATACACAAACTTTGCAAAAATTACATTTATTATGTACAAATATCAGAAATATATTAATATGTTTTGAAATAAACACATTATATTCAAAATTGATAGAAAAACTGTTCTCCATTTTCACTAACAAAGGGGGAACTAATAACACTGAACATATTTTTGTTTGCTGTGCAAAATGTTTACTTTTAGTTTTAAGTTTTGTGTATTGAAAATTCAATTTTTGCATCCATTGTTGCCATTACCGCTGTAATCATCACCAGATGTTGATCCTGGAACAGAATCAAAAATAACCAATGCAAACTTTAGCCCAGGACTGTGGGTAAGCAAATTGAAAAGAACTAAAGAAAACTTCAAGATTCTTCTATAAATCTAAAATTTCAGAAAAAAAAAATCAGAACTTGCATTTTTTTTTTTTTGGTTGGGCGCTTTAAGTGTATTAGAATCTCTTTAGAGCTGAGAAAGTGTGAGCCACTTAATATTAAATCAAAATTATTAGTTTTCAGTCAGAAATACGGTTACAATCATTACAAAACCAGTATTTGATACATAATTTATTATCTTGAATGCAAGTGAATGTTAATTTTAGATCTCATGCAAGCAACTTTAAAAGCACTCACCTGCACAGGTTTTGGGGAGGTTGAAACAAAAAGATATGACTGTTTCACCTGTTTCACACCCACGCTTACAAGTTATTTAATTGCTACAACCTGTCGCCCGCAGCTTGCCCATAGAGAAAAGTAAATAATTAAAAAATTCTACAAGCTCACAAGTTGTCTATGATCCTAAAATTTTATGTAGGTCACCTGCATCACCTGCACAGGCTTGCCAACTTTTCACCCACCGTCACAAATTGTTTCAGGGACCCAAAATAGGACAAACTCCATAGACACCATATTTATTTATTTTTGAATTTGGAGGACCCCAGACACTGGAGACACACAGCCGATGCACGATATGAAAATAGGAGAGGGTTAGAGATGGGGAAATTACTTGAAGCAGTTAGAGCATAAAACAGGAGAAAGGCTTACTGGGATGAGGACAGTGATGTGCAGGGGAAGAGAGGGGCGAGAGAAGTCCTCTGTACAGTAAATGGAAGGAGGTGTGGCTCCTGACACGGAGGTTAGAAAAGAGAAGGATGCTTGTAGGAGCGTGGTAAAACTCAGGATCCTAGGGTTCAGTCATAGGCACTTTTGATTTCTCAGTCCAAATAATATTCTCTAGAAGCGTGTCTGGGAACAGCTCCAAAATCTTAGAGATTTAAGGGACTTACGAGGATTGGGGCAGCAGGGTGTGGCAGGAAAACAGCACCAGACAATTACAACAACAGCATGAAGCTGAGAACGGAGGTTGGAACACAGGCTGAGCAGGTTAGCTGGAAGTCAGACTGAGTAGCGAACAGAAAAGGTAGACAAGCTAGCTGTAGAAACAGAGCAGGTGAGTTTACTGAATGCTTGCAGTGTGAAGATCCAGCAGAGTGAAGGGCAGACGCAGAGATTTATGGGAGCAGGCACAGGGGGAGGAAATCAGAGAGGATTAGCAGCAGCAGGGCAGCTGTTGCTATGACCCCCGCAGACAGTTTGAGTTATCCACCAGTAAAGGCAGTTGGGACTAAAGCATAATATTGCAGCCCCCAACTTCCAAAGAGATTTCTGTGACACAAAGGGGCGACAGTGGCTCAGGTGGTTGAGCGGGTCGTCCAATGACCGAAGGGTTGGCGGTTCGATCCCCGCTCCCACCAGCCAAAAATGTCGTTGTGTCCATGGGCAAGACACTTCACCCTCCTTGCCTCCAGTGTGGC
Source organism: Oryzias sinensis (assembly GCA_037389245.1). Classification (NCBI taxonomy): domain Eukaryota; kingdom Metazoa; phylum Chordata; class Actinopteri; order Beloniformes; family Adrianichthyidae; genus Oryzias; species Oryzias sinensis. The sequence goes on from CM074496.1 coordinate 7,744,504, forward strand.
TCCACTGGTGTGTGAATGTGGATGAATGATCCCGGTGATGGTCAGAGGGGCCGTAGGCGCGGAATGGCAGCCACGCCTCTGTCAGTCTACCCCAGGGCAGCTGTGGCTACAACCGTAGCTTACCATCACCAAGTATGAATGAGGAGTGAATGAATAATGGACATAATGTAAGCGCTTTGGGTGTCTTGAAAAGCGCAGATAAATCCAATCCATTATTATTATTATTACAATTCAATAAAAAGTCATACTCAATCTCACAGAACTTTTAAAAAAGCAATTTATATAAGCAATTTATAAAAGCTGTGGCTGGCTGGAAGGTCAGCAGACACAGAGGCTGGAGCTTGACATAAGGACTAGAAATGAGAGCGCGAGCAGCAGGGCAGGCAGGGACAGAAAATGAACATCAAACTATGCTTATACTACTATTTAAGCATTGTGTAAGCTAGAGAGAGAGAGAGATAAATAGACAGGGATCCTAACAGAACTTGGAATAGAAATTTAAAATTTAATATTTGTCCCATTTGTATTTTGATAAACCTGTATTCAACTTTTTAAATTTTACACATGATTGATAAGATATTGGAAAGAAATTTGTAAGTCACTTGTTTGATTTCCATGACTTCTTTCAACCTGAGAGACGTTGGTTCTAAGAATTAATTAACTTTCCAAAAATAATGGATTTCTAGATGGCTGTAAATGATTATTTCATTGCTCTGCAGTGGTCAAATTTAACTCTACTTTTGTTATTGTTTTGTTCAGTGTCTAGGTTAGAAAAGCAGGAAAGCAGCCATGAAGATGTGGCGAATTTTATTGTGCCAGCTAATACTGACCTGTAAGTTGGACATGAGATAACTTTACATTAAAAAATATATGCATGTGATAATATTTATTTACGAATTCAAACAATTGTTACAGATGGTCCGACAACAACCGAACCAACATCTACAAGAATTTCTGCAGAGAAGTTAGCATTAACAGTAGCCAACATAAGTGACATCTGTGGATGTTGCTGTGAATGTTGTGATGACTATCCTCAGTCAGCGACAACTGGATATACAACAATCTGTGAAATAGAAACAACAACCGCAGAACTACAGACTAAGACTCAGACCTCAGACTCTTCCACCCCAATGACAACTGCTACTACTATGAACACACCTGTATCAACAGCTAGCACGACAACAACTTTTGCACCAACAACAGAATCAATGCCAACAGTTACCATGACTTCACCCATGGAGACCACAGGAATAGGATCTACAACAGCTAGAATGACAAAAGTCACACTTCAGCCAACGTCAACAACATCAGCACCTGCAACAACAGACATAACTACTGTATCCACTACCATAACTAGTGTTGCATCATCAACAACAAATATGGCACCTTCAACAGTAAATATGTCTGTTCCAACTACCATCACAATAGTTTCAACAGTAACAGCCATGCCAACAGAAACAGTCCAAACAATAACCATAACATCACCAAAAATGACAACAGATAAAGGATCAACAGCCACTTTCCAACCAACATCAACTACATCCACACCCACCACTACTGAAGGAACTACATTCTCCTCTTCATTTGAACCAACAAAAACAAATGCATTTTCAACATCTACAAGTAAACCTACAACAATGGCACTAATCACTTCTGCTCCAACTACAATATCTACATTTGAAACAAGAACAAGTTTTTTTTACACAAGAGAATTTCTTAGCAAAACTCCTACAACAGATTCGTCATCAGAGATTACTTTTTCTCCCACCACAATTACAGAAGTTTCAACAGCAACCACAGCTTTTTCCACAACAAAATTTGTTAGCACAGCTCCAACAACAAATGTATCAACAGTAGTTACATATGCTCCCACTACAATCAAAGAAGTTTCAACAGCAACAGCCGTCCCAACAACAGGCCAACAACTATCATGACGTCGCCATTTATCACCAAAGATCAGGCATCTACAATATCTATAACTTCAACAGCCACATTCCAACCAACATTAACCACATCAGCACCCACCACATCTGAAGGGACTACTGTCTCTACAATTGAAACAAAAAGAACAAGTCCTTTTTCCACAACAGAATTTGCTAGCACAATTCCAACAACAGATTCATCAACAGTAGTTACAACTACTCCGACTACAATCAAAGAAGTTTCCACAGCAACAGCTGTCCCAACAACAAGAACAGTCCCAACAACTATCACGACGTTGCCATTTATCATCGCAGATCAGGCATCTACAATATCTGCTGACCTCAACAGCCACATTTCAATAACATTAACCACATCAGCACCCACCACTCTGGAAGGGACTACTATCTCTACCAGGTGAAACAAAAGAACAAGTCCTTTTTCACAGCAAATTTGCTAGCACAATTCCAACAACAGATTCATCAACAGTAGTTACAACTACTCCGACTACAATCAAAGAAGTTTCCACAGCAACAGCTGTCCCAACAACAAGAACAGTCCCAACAACTATCATGACGTTGCCATTTATCACCAAAGATCAGGCATCTACAATATCTATGACCTCAACAGCCACATTCCAACCAACATTAACCACATCAGCACCCACCACATCTGAAGGGACTACTATCTCTACATTTGGAACAACAAGAACAAGTACTTTTTCCACAACAGAATTTGTTAGCACAACTTCTAAAACAGATTTATCAACAGAAGTTACATCTACTCCGACTACAATCAAAGAAGTTTCAACAGCCGTCCCAACAACAGGAACACTCCCAACAACTATCATGACGTCGCCATTTATCACCACAGATCAGCCATCTACAATATCTAAAACCTCAACAGCCACATTCCAACCAACATTAACCACATCAGCACCCACCACATCTGAAGGAAATACAATCTCTACATTTGATACAACAAGAACAAGTGCTTTTCCGACAGAATTTGCTAGCACAATTCCAACAACAGATTCATCAACAGTAGTTACAACTACTCCGACTACAATCAAAGAAGTTTCCACAGCAACAGATGTCCCAACAACAGGAACAGTCCCAACAACTATCATGACGTCGCCATTTATCATCACAGATCAGGCATCTACAATATCTATGACCTCCAACAGCCACATTTCAACCAGCATTAACCACATCAGCACCACCACATCACAGGGGGACTACTATCTCTACATTTGGAACAACAAGAACAAGTACTTTTTCCACAACAGAACTTGTTAGCACAACTTCTAAAACAGATTTATCAACAGCAGTTACGTCTTCTCCGACTACAATCAAAGAAGTTTCAACAGCAACAGCCTTGCCAACAACAGTCCCAACAACTATCATGACGTCGCCATTTATCACCACAGATCAGCCATCTACAATATCTAAAACCTCAACAGCCACATTCCAACCAACATTAACCACATCAGCATCCACCACATCTGAAGGAAGTACACTCTTTACATTTGAAACAACAAGAAAAAGTACTTTTTCTACAACAGAATTTGTTAGCACAACTTCTACAACAGTTTTATCAACAGTAGTTTCATCTGCTCCGACTACAATCAAAGAAGTTTCAACAGCAACAGCCGTCCCAACAACAGGAACACTCCCAACAACTATCATGACGTCGCCATTTATCACCAAAGATCAGGCATCTACAATATCTATAACCTCAACAGCCACATTCCAACCAACATTAACCACATCAGCACCCACCATATCTGAAGGGACTACTGTCTCTACAATTGAAACAAAAAGAACAAGTCCTTTTTCCACAACAGAATTTGCTAGCACAATTCCAACAACAGATTCATCAACAGTAGTTACAATTACTCCGACTACAATCAAAGAAGTTTCCACAGCAACAGCCGTCCCAACAACAAGAACAGTCCCAACAACTATCATGACGTCGCCATTTATCATCACAGATCAGGCATCTACAATATCTATGACCTCAACAGCCACATTCCAACCAACATTAACCACATCAGCACCCACCACATCTGAAGGGACTACTATCTCTACATTTAAAACAACAAAAACGGGTACTTTTTCCACAACAGAATTTGGTAGCACAACTTCTACAACAGATTTATCAACAGCAGTTACATCTACTCCGACTGCAATCAAAGAAGTTTCAACAGCAACAGCCGTCCCAACAACAGGAACAGTCCCAACAACTATCATGACGTCAACATTTATCACCACAGATCAGGCATCTACAATATCTAAAACCTCAACAGCCACATTCCAACCAACATTAACTAAATCACCACCAATGACAACCAATACTACAGCTGTACAAACAAGTAACACAGCTTTTACCACAAGAGGAGTTGATAGTCATTCTAGTACCACCACAGTCGAATCAATAACATTGACTTCTATATCAATGAACACTACACATGTTCCAACAAGATTTACCTCTCCTACTTTTAGGAGCACCACATTGACACTCACAATTACAACAGCCCCACATGTACCCACATCAGCCAAGACTGAGACCACTTCTACAATACCTGTTACAAGCAAGCCTAACAAATGCTGCGAATGTTGTTTGGCTTATCAACAAAAATATTTCACAACTGGTCCACCTTTAACAGGATGTGTTACATTTACAACTTCAAAAACACCTTCAAGCTCAACACCGAAAGGAATACCAACAACTGGACCAACATCTTCAACATTAAGCCCAACTGTAATAACTATTGAGGCAACTACAGTTAGGAGGATGACGTTCAGATCTCCTGGAGAGACATTCACAATGGACCTGCTGACTTCATCATCTCCCGAATTTGTAAAACGAAGTTTGCTGTTGAATTCCACAGTAAGTGTAATATTTCAATAGTTTTTAAAGGAAATTCAAACCGAAAATTTTGGACTTAAAATGTTTTGAATACATAATAGCTCATATCTATAAATGCACAATTGTTACTGAAACTATGAAACAAAAACAAAAAAACAGAAAAAGAATTAGTTTACGAAATGAATAGTTCAAAATTGTGTTATCTTTATGAAATATTTTTTGAGCTTCTTAGTACAGTGGTCCCTTGTTTATCACGGTTTAACACGGGAGTTATGCTCCAAAAATAATCTGTGATGGATGATGGAAAGATTATAGACTACACACAATACACACTTTTACCTGACAGATATCGACAAATTCACATTATTCTGTTGTTTAAACTCTCAACCTGCATATAAAATAGGTCCAGTTTATTGGATGCAAACACAGATTTGCTAGCAATTGAATATTTATGACGAACACATGGATCTATTCAGGAGATATACCGGTAGCATGACAGAGAGTGATTGAAAACAGTCTGCAGCAAATCAGGATGCAAAACAGTGCATGGGCAAAAAGAAAAAAAAAACATGCAAAATTGCTATGAAAAAAATCAGCAAAACAGTGATATTGCGAAAGGTGAACTGTAAAATATCAAGGGGCCACTGTAAAAGTATTTATACTCAAACACTATTTTCTTCTTTCTACAGCTTGATCCATTATACAAAGAAGCATTTCCCTCCTTTCGTTCTCTGACAGTTATTTCATTCAGGTATATTTTCACGTGATTCTAACAAAATGTAAAGACTTCTCATAAATTTGTACTGCTAAATTTATATTTTTGCTTTTGCAGGAATGGATCAATCATCAACACCTTAGATGTTGTTTTTGCATTGTTATCAGCCCCTAAAAACAATGAAATTATAGATGTTTTAGTCAGAGCAGCCCCAAAAATTGCAAATTTTACTGTTGATGTAAATTATATAACAGTTAATGACACGTCAACGATCCCAACTCCAACCCCAACAACAACTGAAAAACCTACAGAACCTCTGACAGTTCTTCCTTCTCCTGACACTGGGGCAACAACTAATTCAACAACTACAAAAACTACTTTCCCTACAACCACCGCAGCATCCACTGCAAATTCCGCTGAAACAAGGAAGACAGTATCAACAAATGCTACCTCTGTGATGTTTAGTACAACTACTTCAACCATAACTACTGTAGCAACAAAACCTTTCCCTTCAACTGCTTTACCTGAAAGTACAACTCCAAAAAAGACCACAGCCACTTCAACTCCAACAACAGTGGGTCCACCACAAACTTTTGTTATTATAGCTACTATTTTGGAGCCATTTGTGCCAGCACTTACAAACAGAAGTAGTAAAGAGTTTAAGGATCTTGAGATAAAAGCTGTGGGTTTGGTAAGTAGGTTACTTTATGGTTTATTTTATTTAATGTGGTTACTATAGCAAAGTTTCTTCAACTAATGTTTCTTTCAACAGTACACACTCATCTACAAGAACCAATATGGTGATCGCTTCCTAGAAGCTTTGCTAGAATATTTTAGGTAAGATTTCCCTTTAATACTTGAGAAAAGTTAGTAATATTTGGTTTTAAAAAGTACTTGTACATGTGTAAGATAAATACCAACAATGTGTTCATGCTTCTCTTTAAACAATGTGAAGCTTTTTTTTTAATTCACGTTGTCTTTCTACAGAGAAGCAGGATCTGCAACGAGAATGTCGAACACTGAAGCAGTGATGCAAGTGGTGTTCAAAAAAGATAAAACAACTATAAATATTGACAGTGTCAAAAAAACTTTAATTGAAGGTGTTGCAAATGCCAGCAGTCAGTTTAACTTAACTGTTGATGTTAACAGCATTAAAGTAAAGGGTAAGAAAACATTTCGCAAACACATTTCAGCTGCAATAAAAAAGATATTTCATTGCTGCCTTTTTATCTTTTGTTTTTATTTGATGCATTATTATTTTTTCAACTATTACTAAATAATAATTACGGTCCATGTTTGTTTCAGAAGCTTTAGAGCCAACCACTGCACCATCCACTGCTATTTCAACTGGAACAAGCACAACAGTATCAACAGATGCTTCCACTTTGACATTGAATACAACTATTCCTAAAACCTCAACCATAACTACTGTAGCAACAAAACCTTTCCCTTCAACTGCTTTACCTGAAAGTACAACTCCAAAAACAACCATAGCCACTTCAACTCCAACAACTGGGGCTCTGTCACAAACTTTTGTTATTACAGCTACTTTTTTCGAGCCATTTGTGCCAGCACTTACAAACAGAAGTAGTAAAGAGTTTAAGGATCTTGAGAAAAAAGCTGTGGGTTTGGTAAGTAGGTTACTTTATGGTTTATTTTATTTAATGTGGTCACTATTAGCAAAGTTTCTTCAACTAATGTTTCTTTCAACAGTACACACTCATCTACAAGAACAAATTTGGTGAAAGCTTCCTAGAAGCTTTGCTAGAATATTTCAGGTAAGATTTCACTTTAATACTTGAGAAATGTTACTAATATTTGGTTTTAAATAGTACTTGTACAGGTGTAAGATAAATACCAACAATTGTGTTCATGCTTCTCTCTAAACTATGTGAAGTTTTTTTGTTTAATTCACGTTGTCTTTCTACAGAGAAGCAGGATCTACAACGAGAATGTCGAACACTGAAGCAGGGATGCAAGTGGTGTTCAAAAAAGATAATACAACTATAAATGTTGGCAGTGTCAAACAAACTTTAATTGAAGGTGTTGCAAATGCCAGCAGTCAGTTTAACTTAACTGTTGATGTTAACAGCATTAAAGTAGAAGGTAAGAAAACATTTCTCAAATACTTTTCAGCTAAACGAAAATAGCAATAGATGCCTTATTATCGTTTCAATTATTACTAAATAGTAATAACAGTCCATTTTTGTTTTAACTACAGAGACAAATTCAACGGTGTCATTGTCAACAGCGACAACCACTACAAATACCCCTGTCATTACTTCATCCACAACTACTTCAGTTGAAAATCCAACTCCAGGACCTTCTGTGGCAACCACTACAAATAAGCCTCTCATTACTTCAACCCCAACTACTTCAGTCCAAAATCCAAATCCAGGACCTACTGTGGCAACAACAGCAATACTTTTGAGCTTTAGGTCTCTAGACACATTCACGATAGATCTGTTGAATTCCACATCTCCTGCATTTAAAAGTCGAGAATCTTTGTTGAAGTCAATTGTAAGTGGTTCTTTGATTCTTAAACTAGCAAAATTCATGTCAATTCATACAATGCTAACAATTTTTTTTTGCTGGCCTTAGTGATTGTATGGGTGGAAAAACTAATTATGTGACATGAATTTATTTGTGTTTTCACAGCTGGAACCATATTACAAAAGACAATTTCCCTCTTTTCTAGATTTGACAGCTGATTCATTCAGGTTAGTATTTTTTTGTGGTTTCTTGTTGTCATTCTGGTTTCTCATACTAGTTTAAGCTTAACATTTGCTCTATTGTATAGGAGTGGATCAATCATCAACAGGCTCAAAATGCGCTTTAAATTACCATTAGTGCCTACTCCCGCCCAAATTGCAGAAATTTTAAAAGCAGCAGCATATGAAATTACAGAGTTGCTCATTGACCTCAACTCTATCATTGCGGATGGTCAACGTGAGAAAAATGCTTAAATTTTACCTAACACATTTTAAATCTAGTATGATAGTTTGCTAAAAATATGTCTTATCCTCTTTTTCAGTAATTTCCAGTGGAGCAAGGCACAACATCAGTCTTTTCACTGCAATCTGCATGGTCTTGTTGACATGGCTACTGTCAAGTCAGCAATGGCATTTCTGTTGATGCTTGTGGGAACTCCTAGATGAAGATTGAACAAGGACCATGATCCAGGGGTATGAAGAAGGAGTTTGTTTGGAAGTCAAAATAAAACAACTTCTGATTAACTGAGATGGAACTAATAAAGCCAATCCCATCTACATGTGATGTAAACCAACTTGCTCTAATTTTATATTGTATTTATTTTTATTTAAAAAATTATGAAACACCATTGTGATTAAAATCAAAAACGTGTCAAAACAGCACTAAAAAGGCAAATTTTAGTAATAATTGCAACTTTGCATTTTGCTGCCATGAACACAAGAGACTGAGAGTTTGTATAATATATCTGCACAAGATTGGAACATATCATGTTAAACAAAAATCAAATAAAAAAAACCTTCACATACTTCTAATGTAAACCTTTACAAAACTTTGTTAATATATCTCTTCTTGCTGTGTCAATTTGGGTTTAAAAATATGACGTATTGACGTTTTTAAGTAAACATGATACAAGATGTTGTTTCTGCTTGTAAAAATAATAAAGTAAAATATAATAAATCCAAGCTGTAGTATATTAATGGCATAATTTGACATGGGGCTTTTCTTTTTGTCAAAACATGAAAGAATAAAGCAATCGTTTACCTTGACCTGTTGACCGGCAATCATCCTTGGAAGGTTTGTATTTGATATGCGGCTATCTGCTGTTTGTGATGGTTGAGGCCCCCGAACCTGTCAGAACTTGTCAAGTAGCCAGGGGACCCTCAGTTTAGTTGGACTCCCTAGAAAAGAGGATGCTCAAATGAGTGACAACAGGCTTATTTTATGGTGTTTCTGCATTGTCCCAGCATTGCATTGATACCAGTCAACAATGATTGGTCCGAGTCGCTCTGAGTCAACTACTGGTCACTGCCATATATACGATGATTTAGAGCAACTCACTGTCGATTGGTTTCAACTTGGCGGCGCCTGTACCAGAAAGCAATGGTACTTCCTATTTGGGAACATCAGAATGGAGGGGTTGAGCTGTCCACAGCTTTTGCAGTCAATGGTTCCAAATTGGAGGTACCCGCTAGTTCCAAAAGGCCAAAATCCCACTGACTTCTATCTCTAGAGAAATAAAGAGCTTTACTCGGTCCTTCTATCATCCAGAATAACCATTCTTGCTTTGATACATGCTAATATATCTTGCTAATATAATTTTTTTCACGCTCTTTTTTGCCATAGCCCAAGTTAGTCAAGCTATAAACTGACCAATCAAACGCATCAATAAAAGTAGTTGAATTCCCGTGGAATTTTCAAAGTGTTTGATTGACAGTTTCCCCTGAGCCCACTTTCAGTAGTGGGAGGGTGGCCTTCTAACATGCTCACTAATGACTGGAGAGTTTTACATTTTTCAGGGACCTAAAGGATGAAATGTGGGTAAAATGATTTAATATCCAAAAGCCTTTATACAAAATCCAGAGTCATTCAAACAAAAGCTGCATTTTAAATAGGCAAATGAGACTATGACTTCCTGAGCCACTTTCAGTCTTACAAAAGCAACCAAGCTTGTTCTGCTCTCCGACGGTGAACAGGTTTTTCTCAGTCTATTGCAAAAAGTATGCGCTTAGCTGACATGCACACACATTCACTCACAAACTCACACACATTTATCCTGAGGACAGACTATGCAGCTCTCAGCCTGTAGAGGTCACACGGCAGCCATTGTTCGAGTACAACAGCATTCAAAGGAATTAATCACCCATTTATCAGATTAGAGATCTGGATTGTGTTTTGTACACATCCACTTTTTACAAATAAAATAAATTATGAACACAAAAGGTCTTTCTTGTGTCCCACTATGAGCTTGCATTTAAAGATTTATTTTTTTCATATTTTACATTAAAATTTAACTAAACATTTTGTTTTCTTCAATAGGACTCTTTTCTTTCTGGTGTATTTGGCACATCTATCTGGCATTATGCCGACACAAAAATCGAAGGGCTCAAAATTGACTTGACTGTGAAAAAAGACGGTCAAATATTTTGGCCATCCTGAACTGCCAACTGTTTTTTTCTTTTCAAACCTGTCCTGTCCAACAGCGGAGCAAACAGACGAGGGCTGAAGGCCTCTTTTGTTGGACATATTTTACTTTTACAACAGGTGTTATGAATCTTCTGACACATAAGGTGTTTAATTGAGTTAACCCATTTTGTAATTTATATTTATACTAAGCTTTATTCGTATTAATTATATTTTTACCATTTTTTTGTTGGACTGGACAGAAAAGAAGAGGAGAGAAGAAGACAGAGGGATGTTAAAGAGGGGGAGATAGGAGGGTGATTATAGAAGAGGGGGTGTTAAACCATGAAGCACCATAAAGCAGGCTCTCGAGCCGATGAGCATGCGGCTCTTTGCGTCTCATCATATTTTCTATATACTGTGCCTCATTTCATAAATTTTTCCCTCTTAAACCACACTCAAACCATCAGAGGGTATTAAAATAAATAATAATAAAAGTAATTTGGCAGTGTGTGTGTTTGATGCTGCTCCCGACACATACGTGACTGCCAATCATTTGCGCAGGTTACGCCCAATGCCGGAACACATAGATAAAGATTTATGTGCGTGCAGACTGTTACCATCATGGTCAAAATTGTGAAATTCAGAGTATTAAGATAAACATAAGACGTTTCTGGAAGAATGGAAGGTTCTTACTTTTTTACTGAACAGAATGGTAATTCACTATGTTTATGATTATGAGCTTTATGAAGCAGTGAAATTGTTCATAGCAGAAAAGAACAAAACGTATCCCAAAGAAAATTAAAAACACTTCCTGATCTGACACAAATTGTCTCCTTTATGAGCAAGTTGAAGCTTTTCCAAGTGCACATTCAAAACGGCAATCTGTCCTACTTTCCTTCTTTGTGGAGCTCACAGCAGAAGGCTGCAATCCAAATGAATAAAGCACAGAACGTGACGCTGCTTGCTGGACGGAAACTACCGCAAATCACTTTTCTCATGGATCCTTTAATGCAGAGACGGCCTGCCTGAGATCCCCGCTTGTCACTGATGATGCAGCAGGTGAACCGGAGATGATCACTGAGCTGAAATCTCTTTGAAGGAAGGCCGTGTTACGTTTTGGAGAACAAAGAAATCCCCGTGTGTAAAAGAGCTGCTCTCAAGCTGCTGTCGACGTTCTCCTCAATATATGTCTGCCAAGTTCCTGTTTATTACCTCGTAACACGTGAAATCAAGGCATCGACCCGTTCTGAACGCCACTCTATAGAGTGGCCGATCAGAGAGGCTACAACTGGAACGGGGGTTAGAATCAGAATCAGAATCAGAAATCCTTTATTATCATTTAATCAAATTTCCGGTGCTCCCCAGCTGCTTAAACAATATAAATAAGTAGTATACTAAAGAACAATAAAGAATTTGTTTAACTGAGAAATATACATATGTACATAGCTACATAACTTTCTATATTGCACTATATTGCACATGGGAACTGTTTATATTGCACATTGGCTTCAGCTCTGCCTTTAGCCCCTAAGACTCATGGGAAGTGGGGAATCTTAAGTGTAAAACCATAAGCAGAAGTGACTTGCATGCCGTTTGGCTGTGTGTGTGTGTGTGATCAGGTTAATGGGTTCTTAATGTGGACAGCGAATAATGCAGCCAGTTTAATGGTAACTTAGCACTTATTTGCATACCATGTTGAAGAATGAACTGAGTCATTGCATTTAATTAACATTTAATAAATTATTTGCTTTTGATGCAAAAAGTGAGTCATTCAATTTTAAATAAAAAAACATAAAAAAGCAAGATATTCTAATGAAGGTAAAAATTAATTTAAGTTGCACACAACTGAAATGTAATGTATTTAATGTGTTTATTGTGAATATGAATCACTTAGACACCAGTAGGATGCTCTACCCAGATGTTGGTCATTGAAAGAGGAATGTTGAGATACAAAGAATTAGCAGTTAAATACTGTTGGATGAAAAGTGAAATATTCAGCTTTTATCATCGTAAATCTGACTTCAGAGGAGTCGGTGCCTCACCAGCATCGACCTCACTGCACGTCACTGAGTAGTAGTGTGTGTCAGAGAGAGGCAGAGAAAAGAGTGAGATAGAGATAGAGAGAGAGAGAGAGAGAGGTGCCTGTGTGTGTGGAGGGGGTATCTGACCTCCAGGCTAGTCGCTGTGTTAACCCTGGCTAAGCTGCATTTGATGTGTGTATTGAGGGTGGACACTTTCCTTTAAATAAACACAAGTACAATACTTGCTGTTCTGTTGTAGGGAGAGGAGTGTGTTATGGGAAATAACATGGCTTTAATTGCGTGTTTGTGTGTGTACGTCTTGGCAGGTCAGTGTGTGGTGTGGCTCTTTGACTCTCACAGTGAAAAAATTTGGCTCTTGGTGTCAAACTTGTTCGCCACCCCTGCCATAAAGCAACAAGTTACTGGAAGTTTATAATCATCACTGTCAAGTTTAGATGTACAACAAATCTAAAAGGGGTGGGGCCTGTCCGCACACACACTAAAATGTTACAAACATACCTTTTAGCTCCAATAATGTTCACATGCAAACAAATAAATATGGACATTATACAACTAATGTTCACACGCGCATACTTATTCAGACTAACACATGTAAAACAAACCATTAAGTCAGCCAAACTATTTGTGCAAGGGAGACACGCCCCACGCTCCAGGCAGCCACACACCCAGCCCACGGTTGGTCCAGCTACCCCTGCCCTGGAGGAGAACGCCCAAGAGAAGTGGGGGTCCACAAGCAGTGTTGTAAACAAGCCCGACCAGGCTGACCCACAGTTGGAATTTTGGAGATTGTAGGCACTGGAGGACAAGGTCCAGAACCCACACCCCAGGGACACGGACACCCCCAGACAGATGTGATATGATTTCCGGCTCATGGTCTATTTAGAGAACTCAGGGATCCCTCTCCCTGTGTGGAGAGAGGGCTGCACCCAAGGGAGACGGCTGCCGTTGTCGAGGGCCTGGTAACCCCAGGGATGGGGTAGGGGAAAGATGGTCCGAGGTCCCACCTTCCTTGTGTAATATATGTGTTTGTGAGCGCGTGTGTGTGTCCGTGTATGTGTTGGAGTGTAAACTGCTAACTTTCCTTTTTACTAACATCCATATCTGGTTACTATAGTGACAGTCAGGCAATTTATGTTCTGGTTGACTATTAAAGCTATAGTGAAATATAGACATAGGTTTTCTAAACTCTTCTTTGCTAACTCTTCAAATACTGGCAAGCAACAGAAACTAATTTTTTTTTTTTTTGCACCAAGTCTTTTTATTGATTTTGTTTTTTGGAAACAGTACAAAACATATAACACCAAACAACATAAAACGACATACCCCCCCCCACCCTCCCTCCCACTCTCATTGTACCATTCAGTCTCAAGTCTTACAGAAGCTTAGACACCTGGCGGGACACAATAAAAAGAAAAGAAAACACCTATTCACATTACAAGACCAGTCACAGACATTTTTTGGCAACCATGACATCCAAGTCTCTCAGATGCTCCAATATAGGATTCCATGTCAGATAGAACCTCTGCACCGATCCCTTCATAGAGGATCAAATTTTCTCCAGCACCAAAAAGTGCAGAAGGTCTTTCACCCACATGTTGAAGGTTGGAGGGTATTTTTCTTTCCATTTGAGCAGTATGAGTCTCCTGGCAATCAGTGTCCCAAAGGAGATGATAGTTTGTGCTCTATGGTCCAGGTTTACGGGTAAAACACCAAATAATACAGAAAAAACAGAGGGTTGTAAAGGCGTACGCAGCACATCAGAGAAAAAAGTGAATATAGATTCCCAGAAGTGATCTAACTTGGAACAGGACCAGAACATATGGGACAGGGTGGCTACAGAACAGCTACATCGGTCACATGTGGGATCTATATTGTGGACGAACTTGAAAAGTTTAGCTTTGGACCAGTGGAGTCGGTGTACGATCTTAAACTGGATAACCTGACGACGCAAACAGATTGATGAGGAATGTATGCTATCTAATGCTTCACTCCAAATACTAGGAATATTCAAGTGTAGTTCTTCCTCCCAGTGAGATTTGAGTGTTGTCAAGGGCTCTAAATCATATGTGTTCAACAAAGAATAGACTTTGCCAATTGTTCCCCTGGAGCCAACTTTAATTTTCAAAGTGGATTCTAAAAGGGAATCAGGTGGGATGGGAAACAGGGATATGACTTAAAAACAAAGCTACGAAGCTGCAGATATCTAAAAAAATGAGAGCGAGGGATGTTGAACTTAACCAGAAGTTGATCAAAAGATGCAAGCGTGTTGTCAATAAACAGGTCATCAATTAAACAAACTCCTCTACTGCTCCATTCTTGTGAAACTACAATTTATTTTGACTCTAACTTGGGGTGAAGGAGCATTCTTCTTTTTGCAGTACACTGAGGACCTATGACAGAACACACATTACCCATAATGCAGAATGTGGAGTGATTTTTGTCAGCATGTACATGAAAATATATGCAGAAAATGTTTGATGTTTTCTGAATCACCCAGATAACTTCCATTAAAAAAGATTCCTGTCTAAACTATTAAAAATGGTTATTCGTCAATATGATCATTGATTTCAGCCTTTCTTTTTCTTAAAGATTTCAAAAACTATTCCAAAGCAATTCGCCAAATTTGTATTGAATGTTGTATTTGAATCAAATCTGACACACAAATAAAACTCATCATCATTTTACAGTTTCAAGATTAGAAGAGCATTTAAGGCTCCAACAAAAGCAGGAAAAGCAGGTTTTAGATGACTCTTGGTAACCACAGCAAACCCTTTGACTTGGAAGATTGTCCAATCAAAAGAGGAAGCAGTCAAAGGCATAAAATATGTTTGTCATGTGAGTTTAGGAGGAAAGGATGAAGAAAAAAATAAGCCTAGTGATACAATCTGACATTTTCATCAGATTACACATTTTAAAAGCAACACTGGCTAAGTCCCTCCTTTTAGTTTTCAAACACAGACAACACAGCTGTTTCATAAAAGTCAGCATTCTTTGTTTCAGTCATACCTTGCTAGGTATGCCCCCTCCCCAGTGTTGGAAAAAAAAAACTGTATTCTGTCCCCGATCACATGGCACTTGGTTGACTCATGGTCAAACAGTTGTTTTTTTCTTACACGGAAGTGTACATAGTTTCAGTGTGATTTTATAATATAATAAACTATGAAGATTTTACAGACAACATATGATATTTACATAAGCAGCAGGTATATTACATTTAGTCACTTCACTTTTTCACACTTCTTAACAATAAGGCTTTACTGTATACATTTTTGGAATTTTTTATATTTATTTTAACATATACACAAAACCTTGGTTCTTACAGATGGGCTTTCTGTCATAAGTCTGTGGTCATCTGCGTCAAAGAAGAATAAAGTCACGTTACTCCTCCGGCTCATCACAAAAACTCAGCCTAAGACACTTGCATGAAACTTTTGCATTGGAATGAAGTGCTGCGGGGGAGGAGGGGGGCGGAGATAAGGAGTCAGCTGGCCGGTCGGCGTCCTTGCCGGCTGCTAAGGAATATTTCACGGCTATTTCCACCGGTTCCTGAATCGCCATAACCAAAGTTTGTCCCCCCGCATGGAGAAATGGCATCATTGGTGACTTTAGCTTTTGAATCGTCAGAAAATGTTTGATCATATGTGATCATATCTCCATTAAAAATGAGAAACATTGACTTTCTTTTTAAATCGTTGTCATAGCATGAATATTATGCTTGTAGGTTTTCATGACTCGCTCATATCAATGGAACCATTTATTTGTTTGAATTGTTTCTGACACATTGTTTTTTTGTTTAATAACTTATTCAAGGAGTTTACACTTTGTAGACAATCCCTTGGCAATGTCACTGTTGTCTGTCTGTTTAATTCTATTTAAAAAGAAATAAAAAAAATTACATCTTTAAAATATATATTTTTAAACATTTACCAAGAAAGGCATTGAGTCCAGAAGTCTGAATCTGTGCATATCTTGGCAACTTTACTGAACTATTTTTGTGTGGCTCCTGCTTTAACTAGTGCCGTATTCTGCCGTACTTTATGGCTATCAAATGTTGTTATCCGTTTGCAATATGCAGACTTCTAGTCGAGCATTTATTTGAAATAATAAGCTTGACGTATCTAGCAATGATCGAAATAATCAAAAATTAAAGATTATTATATCTGATTATTGATCGGGACACAATATCTGAGAGCTATGGAGCCTGAAACTAGCTGATCGATCCAGATACAGAAGACATTGGCAGAAATCTCCCTGTGGAAACAGATTTCTAAAGGGGAACTGAGGGACTTTCCAAGTGATGCTGATTTTAAAAGTAAAAGTAACAAAAGTCAGGTCAACTGTGTAGCTTGTAAACAATGTTCAAAATTTACCCATTTTTGGCTTAGACAGGATTTAATACAGTACAACTACTCTGCTCTACTCTTTTATTAAACTCTTAAACACTTAATTGTGTTTCATAGCTGAGTTTGAAACTGTGGTTAAATGGAGACATGACCTTTCTGACTAATCTGAAATAATCAAAAAACAGTTGAATGGCCAAACGTGGGCTTCATTTTACTGTCCATAAAGATCCATAATTGACTGTTCTAAATTGTCCTTCAGTGTGACTGTGTGTGGTTCAGTGTCCCTGCAACAGACAGGGAACCTGTTCGGGGTGTGCCCGCCTTTGCCCAACAGTAGCTGGGTTAGCTTCAGCATTCCTGTGACTCCACATGGGATCAAGCACGTTTAGACGTTGGATGCAGATATTGATTACTGTAGGCCAGAAGCACCACTTTGAATGTTCTGTGACTCACATGTGTTTCCACAATACCCTTTCTGTCTAATGTTTACATATTTTTATCAAAAAAATATTCATTTGCATCTAACAGTCACATCCAATCTAGTAGCAGGTGATGTGATGCATAAGGGATAGGATTTACTACATCTCACAAGGGTGTTTTTAAGCAACTTTTGATAAATAAATTTTACATGTCACAACGTACTGACTTTCATGGACTGTGGAGCACTTTTCTGCCTTTTCCAAACCTTTTTTTTGGGTTAATCCTTACTTCAAATCAGTACCCTTTTTGACAGAAATCACTGTCATTTTTTATTCCTATTAATTAGATGCAAATGACTTCATTTATAATAATGGTCATGGCCTCATGGTAAAAACAAACCTAGCTACAGAAATGTTTTGATACTTTTTTATTTCTAGTGCCCAGCCCTCCAGGCTCTTGTTTTCTGGAATCACAGACAACGAGGAAGTACCAAATTTTGAAGGTTCTCAAAAGACCACTGGGGGATGGTAGCTAAGGGAGCTCTTTTTCCACATCAATGCAAAAATATGTATCTGCTTCAAAAGACATTGCTTTAAATGTGATATGCAATCAAATTCACATGCGGGAACTTAAAACCCATAGGGGTTTTAAACTAAAGCAATAATGTAACACTTTATGGTAAAATCAAAATTAACTTTAAACATATCAGAATTTCCCATGGCTCAAGTGTTACTAGTCGTCTGGTTATGTGAACTTCAAAAAGCATGTAACCAGGAAGTTTTATGCCTTTAGTTTATAATTCTTTGAGTAGCACTAAACTGGTTGTAGAATGGAATGAATAACAATGATAATGAAGATTGAATCTATCCATTAAACTTGAAGCAGAGGATTTCTCACCTTTCTAGTTTCTTTTTTGGCTCATTTTGTTTCATCTCTCATGTTTTGTACAGGTCACCATTTACGTCACAGCCTTCTTATCTGCAGCAGATATAAAACCCATCAACTAGGATCATTCTTATTGTTGGGCAGCCATACAACTTTCAATGACGGCCATTAGAAGAGAATCGTATTGATGCTCATTTGAGTCAGGTTTGGAATCAGTTCTCTACACGTAAGTATGTATTTTTTTTTTGTAAAGAATGTATTTCATACCAATTGTCATCATGACTAATACATTGCAATACTGACATGCTTGGGAAAAACAATTTAAAATAACATTTTGTAATGCATTTTAAATATTTTAACCACATTTTCATATACTTAAGACTGCATAAAATTGTAAACACAAAATCTGAGAATCATCAAAAAATAGAAATGTTGTGCATACCCTGGCTAACCCGGGTTAACTTTGGCTCTTGTTTATTTTATTGAATTATTTTTGCAAGTTTTTTAATGTATTTTCCCCCCCATTTTTGTTATTCATTTGTTTGTTTGTTTGCTGGCTGCTCTTGCATCTTCCCGAAAATCAACAAGCAAAAACCACATTTGTTTATTTAACTTTAAGAGCCCTGAAGAAAATAGTTGTTTGGTTCCCCTGGGTAAAAAAACTTTCAAATCCTAATTATTTTTTTCTTATTCAAAATTGAAGAACTTTTTGAATACTGTCAGATAAATGCATCTGGACATTAAAGGAAAACACAATTAGAAAGAACAGACCACAAAAAGAATCAAGTTTCTCATGCACAAGGGAGAAGAAGCCAGTGTTTCAGAAAACATCCAGCAAGCTTCCCTTCTCAAAGGACTTCCTCTCCCTGTTCTCCTTTTATTAAAAATTCAAGTAGTAGGATACAATTTTCAGACAAAGAGAAAAGTTCTTTAGGGGGTGTCGTATAATGACCCCTTTTGGTGGATTCTAACTTCAAACAGTATTCCTTATCTGCTAAGGACAGTATGTCGTAAAATCCCCCTCATCCTTGCTGGGGATGAGAAGCAGAAGAATGAACACACAACGGTTTTCTAAAAAGGTCAATCTGAGTTAACACTTAAACACACATTTAAACAAATACATTTAAACAATGATAATAATAAAACAATTTCCTTTACAGATACACATTTTACATACTCTTGCACAATTTTTGCAATTGCTAATGGTTTACAGACTTCAAAAAGAAGTTTATTTGATAAACTCTAAAGACAGTCAGAGAGTTATTAAATGCTCCAAAACATGTAATACATAAAGACCAAGAATAATTGCATGAGTGATCAAGGAGTTAAAATGTGCAGTCTCTTATTAAAATAGTTGTAAACAACATAGAAAGGATGAGAATTTCCATCCGAATGCTAAAAGGTTTTAATATGAAATGTGTTTCTCAATATGTAGCCCTCAAAAAACTGGCAACCTGTCTAGCTTTCAACTGAATGTCTCCAGCAGTTCTGACTGTAATCTGGATAGGGAATGACAATAAATAGATGACCCAGTTTAAAAAAAATCTTAAACTTTCAAATAAAAAAAAATGTGTCCATGTTTGAAAATGTGTCATTTATTTTCTTTAAATTAATTTAAGCCAATAACAAAAGCACAATTACTTGGAAGTTTGATCACAATTATAAAGTCAGCATGTTTTATCATGTTACAATTTTTTTTGGCCACTTTGCAAGTACTAAACAATTAAACTATGGTTTTCCATCAAAAGGTTTTTTTTAATGTAATAATCACCTGTACTTCCTTCTTGTTTAACTTCCGGCTTCCACAGCAAATCAGCTTCGTGCATCTAATCCTGTTTTTATCTGTACATCTTAGTATCTGTACTGTAGTTATCTCTACTTACTATTTTCTTTTTGCATAGAAAAAAACTTACAAAGTGAGAGTGAGGAGAAAAATACCATTGTGTATAGAGAGAGAGAGAGAGAGAGAGAGAGAGAGAAAGAGAGAGAGAGTTTATTGGCATACTGTAGTTTGGTGATACGACACATATCCCGATACACCCCCCATGATACGATAGGTATCCCGATATTGTACCGGATCGATTTCTTTTTTTTTTAAAGTAAGTATGACTTATAAAAAACCCTACCTGAATTTCAAAAAGTCTTCCATCGTAATAAAAGAAGTAAGATTCAATTTATTTAATGATCACAATGTTAAGCACTGCAACTGTATCTCATCTATAAGTTGCTTTTACCCTGTCAAATTCACAGTTTTTTTATTTTGGTAACTTAAAATATATATAGGGAACAGTCAACATTGTCTGATTTCCACAACAAAAAGTATTTCAGTATATTGAAAAAAATGGAATGAATGAATGTGCCTTAACTAATAAGGCAATAAGGTTCTAAAAGTATGATTGAGGAAATAAAGTGCTGTTTATTTTCAATATTGCTCAATGTACCTTCTCCAGTACTTTCAAACCAGGGGTGTCAAACATACAGCCCTTATCTGGCCCGCCAGATGGTTTAATCTGGCCCACATTTCTAGTCGATTCCTGTGGCGAGTTATGTTTTTTAAAGAAATAACCGAAATGCACAGTTCTGCCACCAGAGGGAGCAAAGGAAAAGCAAAACTGGTGAAACAGCTAATCTCTGCACGTGCCAAAATAAAAAACCTGACAGCTCTGCGTCTGGGTTAGATGCAGATGGTTCCCCTCGAGCTTCCCTCTATTCAGCACCACTATGAGGCTCACCATAAAGAAAAGTTTCACCACTTAACTCCAGGGCAGATAAGAAAAGAGACCAACTATAAGCTGAACTGAAAGAACAACCATCTGCATTTACTGCAGCTGTGATGTCAGTGATGGAGCAATGATAGCTACCTTATTGCAAACAAATTGGTGCAAACATCCAAACCATTATCAAATGGTGCACTAATGAAAATAATGCACGCTAAAGGCACAAATAGCAGTCGACCTTTGCCAACATAAGTCTGTCAAGGATTACAATTGCAAATACAACATCTCTGAGGTGACTTTGGCAGTCAAATGAAAGAATCCAGTCATTTCTTGCATTTTAGGTCGCTATTAAAGAAAGCACCAACATCACACATATATATATATCCTGATATTGATGGCCGGGGGAAATTTTAAGGAAGCAAGTGAGGTTTACTCCAAAATCTCTAGTAATGTTCACAAATGTTTGCAAGTTTAATTTAGTTTCATTTTAAATTGATTTGCACATTAACATTTTAGGCAGGGTGTTTCATTTTTTCCCGTAGACCCTCTTGAGTTTATTATTGGGGTTGCTTTAGTGTCAAATGTAAAATATTCAGTCTGGATAAAATTGAATAAACTATTTTTTTTAATGAAATGCGTTATATTAGAGATTCATTGGCCTCTGTGAATAAATGTGTAATGACAAGTGATTAGGCTACCCTGTTGGTGGTGCCATTTTTCCAACCGAGAAAAAAACCAAAGCAACAGATAACCAGCTGACTATAGGTTGTTTGCTTTTATGTTACTTGTCCGCCCCACTTGAAATCAGACGTGGTGAATGTCGCTCCCAAACCAAAATGAGTTTGACACCCCTGTTTTCAATGGTTCAGGAGCCTGAATGGCGCTCAAAAAATAAAAGGGGGGGGGATAATTCTTTCCAGAAATGATAAAGTGTGATGAGGAGGCAATGTGACAGGGTGAAGGAGAGCGCTGCAATGTAGCTAAGATGCATATCATTCTGCACTGCACCACTGCAGCCCCGCTTTCTCACGGAAGTGAATTAGTAATTTACATTACCACAATGTTGGCCTTTTTTTCAGAGCTTATACACATCCCTCTGTTCCATCAGGTCGCTAAACTAGAATCCATTACTGGGAGGTTCTGCAGAACTTTGGCCCGCTTTGCCCATAGCATTTTAGCCGATGCTCCGTGCATTGGCCGATGCTCTGTGAATCCAGGACTGCACTGCTTCAATCGTTTATATGTGAGCCCGCTACAAAGTGCTGCCATCAGCGTTTTAATATGATACTCTTAGCGACATGCTGAGTTTCGGTTTGGTACCCATCCTAAGTAAAACCTAAGCAGTGCATTTCTGAAAACAACAAAGCAAGCTGCTTCTTGCTGAGATATTGTAGTTTTTTGTGCATTGTAGAGCTGCTCAGAGGATCCGTGTGGTCTGCTGACAACTAGCGGCACCCTAATATATATTAAATAGCAAAACTATTTAACATTATTTTAATTGTATATTTCCTGCCTCTTTGTTGTGCAAATGAAACTTCTTTAAAAGCTCAATTTAAAATCAGCCAATCGTTTTTACATGATAGAATGGCGCCCTCCTGTGTAATGGTCACTTACCTGCAAATATAATATTTACATGCCTGGAACTGTACAATTTTACTTCTCATATTGTTTTGTAAAAGTTATCAATTTTTTCTCCACGTTATGAAATCCCTTTCTTAAGACAGATGTATTCTCTAGAAAAGCAATATTGACAGCTATTTTATCAGGTAAAAGCAACACGGCCAAATTTAAAAGGAATATACAACAAAAAATATGAATTGATCTGACTTAGAAGTTTTCGACAATGTCAAATCTAATGATATCAAATTTTCAGGGTTTTTAAATGTCAGATTTAGGCAATTATGAGTTTTTCCTGTTAATTATTCTTCCTCGCTTTCTTTTTTTTAAAACAATTTATCAAAATATCCATGTGACAGTAATTTCTTAATTCATTATAAATAATTGAACTATAAAAGTCTATCAAAAATAACTGCAACATTTATAGGCTTTCCATGACACCTTGAAAAGGTAAATTGTGACAGAAAAGGTATTTTTGCTCCACAATGCTTACTTCTTTTTGATAAACAGGAATCAGCTGGCTCCTCTACAGGATCTTGTTGGATTGTAGAAGAATTGCTATTATTTTTACTAAATTTTCACAAAGCTGAAATTTACTCGTGGGTGTACTGAAGTGTGATTGGAAATTTAGACAAATGGTATATCTCTAAAAAACAGAGGAAATTCATAGCCAAATAATAGAAAAAGAAATAATAAAAAATAAGTTTTCAAAAATGTTTGAAGAACCTTGCAGATTGCTGTTTAAATTATGGTAGAACCTTGACAGCTCTGTGAAGGAAAGTCATGCGTAAAGTTGCAAAACAGGGAGTAGGGAGGCAGTTACTCGGTATGAGGAAATAAAACGGAAATGAATTGAAGGACAATGATTTATAAATGATAGATAAAACGTTGGTGGTGTACTGCTTTTTGTTTTGAAACAAGTATTCAAAGAAAACAGTCAACAATAACTGCACGATGAAGATTAAGATAATAACTAGTTATGTAAAAGTTATAGTTACGTAAAGATCCACCAGCACCACTACCAATATATCATGTACTTAATGTCGCTGTGTTTTTAATATTATAGGTTAAAGACCAAACTGCCATGGGAGCCCAACATATATTATTAGCCCTGCTGGTGCTACTGACATGTAAGTTCACAATTTAGAATAATATTAATTTATGGGTCAAAACAGATATTACCAAAGTGATGTATGTGTACCTGTTTCCATGCAATGAATTAAAAAAATCCAGCAAATGAAATGACCAGTGCAACAACTGCCATGCTTTTACAACAACTGCATATGCACCCACCACAGCTCATAAAACAACGCCCCAAACTTCAACTTCTCTTCCTGATGAATTCACTACAACAACAAAAAACACCACCCAAACTACAACTACTGATGCAGGTGCATCAATCCAGACTACTAAAGCCACCACCCAAACTACAACTACTGCTGCAGATGTATCCATCCCGACTTCTGAACCAAACAACCAAACTACAACTAATGCTGCAGATGTATCCATCCCATTTTCTAAAACCGACACCCAAACTACAACTACTGCTGCAGATGTATCCATTGCGACTTCTGAACCAAACAACGAAACTACAACTAATGCTGCAGATGTATCCATCCCGACTTCTGAACCAAACAACCAAACTACAACTACTGCTGCAGATGTTTCCAGCCCAACCACTAAAGCCGACACCCAAACTCCAATTAATGCTGAAAACGAATCCATCCCAACTACTAAAGCCACCACCCAAAATACAACTACTGCTACAGATGCATCCATCCACACTACTAAAGCCACCACCCAAACTACAACTACTGCTGCTGATGTATCCATCCTGACTACTAACGCCACCACCCAAACTACAACTACTACTGCAGATGTATCCATCCCGGCTTCTGAACCAAACAACCAAACCACTAAAGCCCCCACCCAAACTCCAATTACTGCTGAAAATGCATCCATCCCGACTACTAAAGCCCCTACCCAAACTCCAATTAATGCTGAAAATGCATCAATCTCAACTACTAAAGCCACCACCCAAACTAAAACTACTGCTGCAGATGTATCAATCCCAACAACTAAAGCCACCAACCAAACACAAATTACTGCTGAAAATGAATCCATCCCGACTTCTACAGCCACCACCCAAACTAAAACTACTGCTACAGATGCATCCATCCAGACTACTAAAGCTACTACCCAAACTACAACTACTGCTGCAGATGTATCCATCCCAACTTCTGAACCAACCACCCAAACTACAACTACTGCTGCAGATGTATCCATCCCATCTTCTAAAACTAACAACCAAACTACAACTACTGCTGCAGATGTATTCATCCTGACTTCTAAACCAACCACCCAAACTACAACTACTGCTGCAGATGTTTCCAGCCCAACCACTAAAGCCACCACCAAAACTCCAATTGCTGCTGAAACTGAATCCATCCCCACTACTACAGCCACCACCCAAAATACAACTACTGCTGCAGATGTATCCATCCCGACTTCTGAACCAAACAACCAAACTACAACTAATGCTGCAGATGTATTTATCTCGACTTCTAAACAAACCACCCAAACTATAACTACTGCTGCTGATGTATCCATCCCGACTTCTGAACCAACCACCCACACTACAACTACTGCTGCAGATGTATTTATCTCGACTTCTAAACAAACCACCCAAAGTACAACTACTGCTGCAGATGTATCCATCCCGGCTTCTGAACCAAACAACCAAACCACTAAAGCCCCCACCCAAACTCCAATTACTCCTGAAAATGCATCCATCCCGACTACTAAAGCCCCCACCCAGACTCAAATTAATTCTGAAAATGCATCCATCTCGACTACTAAAGCCACNATACATCCATCCCAACAACTAAAGCCTCCAACCAAACTCCAATTACTGCTGAAAATGGATCCATCACCACTACTACAGCCTCCACCCAAACTAAAACTACTGCTGCAGATGCATCCATCCAAACTACTAAAGCAACTACCTATACTACAACTACTGCTGAAAATGTATCCATCCCGATTACTAAAGCCACCACCCAAACTACAACTACTGATACAGTTGTATCCATCCCGACTACTAAAGCCACCACACAAACTACAACTACTGCTGGAGATGTATCCATCCCGACTTCTAAACCAACCAGCCACACTACAACTACTGCTGCAGATGTATCCATCCAGACTACTAAAGCAACCACGCAAGCTACAACTACAGCTGCAGATGAATTCATCCCGACATCTAAAAAAGCCACTCAAACTATAACTACTGCTAGAGATGTATCCACCCCGACTTCTAAACCAACCAGCCAAACTACAACTACTGTTGCAGATGTTTCCAGCCCAACCACTAAAGCCACCACCAAAACTCCAATTACTGCTGAAAATGGATCCATTGCCACTACTACAGCCACCAACCAAACTAAAACTACTGCTGCAGATGCATCCATCCAGACTACTAAAGCAACCACCCATACTACAACTACTGCTGAAAATGCATCCATCCCGACTACTAAAGCCACCACCCAAACTACAACTACTGATGCAGATGTATCCATTCCGACTACTAAAGCCACCACACAAACTACAACTACTGCTGCAGATGTATCCATCCCGACTTCTGAACCAACCACCCAAACTACAGCTACTGCTGCAGATACATCCATCCCAACAACTAAAGCCATCAACAAAACTCCAATTAATGATGAAAATGAATCCATCCTGACTACTACAGCCACCACCCAAACTAAAACTACTGCTGCAGATGCATCCATCCAGACTACTAAAGCCACTACCCATACTATAACTACTGCTGAAAATGCATCCATCCCGACTACTAAAGCCACCACTCAAACTACAACTACTGCCTCAGATATATCCATCCCGACTTCTGAACCAACCACCCAAACTACAACTACTGCTGCAGATACATCCATCTCAACAACTAAAGCAACCACCCAAATTCCAATTACTGCTGAAAATGAAACCATCCCGACTACTACAGCCACCATTCAAACTAAAACTACTGCTGCTGATGCATCCATCCAAACTACTAAAGCTACTAACCAAACCACAACTACTGCTGAAAATGCATCCATCTCGGCAACTAAAGCCAACACCCAAAATACAACTACTGCTGCAGATGCTTCCATCACGACTACTAAAACCACCACCCAAACGACAACTATTGCTGCAGATGTATTCATCCCCACTTCTAAACAAACCACCCAAACTATTACTACTGCTGGAGATGTATTCATCCCGACTTCTAAACCAACCACTCAATCTCCAACTACTGCTGAAAATGAATCCATCCCGACTACTACAGCCACCACCCAAACTACAACTACTGCTGCAGATGCATCCATTCAGACTACTAAAGCAACCACCCAAAGTACAACTACTGCTGAAAATGCATCCATCCCGACAACTAAAGCCAACACCCAAACTACAACCACTGCTGAAAATGCATCCATCCCAACTTCTGAATCAACCACCCAAACTACAACTACTGCTGCAGAAGTATCCAACCCAACTTCTAAAACCAACACCCAAACTACAACTACTGCTGAAAATGCATCCATCCCTACAACTAAAGCCAACACCCAAACTACAACTACTGCTGCAAATGTTTCCAGCCCAACCACTAAAGCCACCACCCAAACTCCAATTACTGCTGAAAATGAATCTATCCCTACTACTAAAGCCATCATCCAAACTACAACTACTGCAGCAAATGCATCCATCCGGACTTTTGAACCAACCACCCAAACTACAACTACTGCTGCAGATGTATCCATCCCGACTGCTACACCATTCACCCAAACTATAACTACTGCTGCGAATGCATCCACCCCGACTACTACAGCCACCACCCAAACTACAACTACTGCTGCAGATGCATCCATCCTAACCACTAAAGCCACCACCCACACTACAACTACTAGTGCAGATGTTTCCATGCCGACTACTAAGACCACCACCCAAACTACAACTACTGCTGCAGATGTATCCATCCCAACAACTAAAGCAACCACCCAAACGCTAATAACTGCTGAAAATGAATCCATCCCGACAACTAAAGCCACCACCCAAACTACAACCACTGCTGCAAATGCATCCATCGCGACTACTAAGACCACCACCAAAACTACAACTACTGCTGAAGGTGTTTCCATCCAAACCACTAAAGCCACCACCCAAACTCCAGTTGCTGCTTTAAATGCATCACTCCCGACTTCTAAACCAACCACCCAAACTACTACTGCTGCAGATGTATTCATCCCGACTTCTGAACCAACCAACCAAACACCAATTACTGCTGAAAATGAATCCTTCCCGACCACTAAAGCCACCACCCAAACTACAACTACTTCATCAGGTGTATCCATCCCGACTTTTAAACCATCCAGCCAAACTACAACTACTGCTGCAAATGCATCCACCCTAACAGCTAACGCCACCAACCAAACTACAACTACTGCTGCAAATGCATCCACACCGATTAAGACCACCACCCAAACTACAACTACTGCTGCAGATTTGTCCAATTTGACTTCTAAACCAACCACCCAAATTACATCTACTGCTGTAAATGCATCCATCCCGACTACTAAAGCCAACACCCAAACTACAACTACTGCTGCAAATGCATCCATCCCGACTACTAAAACCACCACTCAAACTACAACTACTACTGCAGATGAATCCATCCCAACTTCTAAACCATCTAGCCAAACTACAACTACCGTTACAGATGCATTCATCCTAACCACTAAAGCCATCACCCAAACTACAACTACTGCTGCAGATGTATCCATCTCAACTTTTAAACCAACCACCCAAACTACAACTACTGCTGCAAATGCATCCATCCCAACTACTAAAGCCACTTTCCAAACTAGAACTACTGCTGCAGATGCAAGCATCCTAACCACTACAGCCACCACCCAAACTACAACTACTGCTGCAGATGTATCTATCCCGACTTCTAAACCAACCACCCAAACTACAACTACTGCTGGAAATGCTTCCATCCCGACTACTAAAGCTACTACCCAAACTACAACTACTGCTGTAAATGCATCCGTCCATACTACTAAAGCCACCACCCAAACTACAACTACTGGTGCAGAAGCATCCATCCTAACAGCTAAAGCCACCACCCAAACTAAAACTACTGCTGCCGATGTATCCATCCCATCTTTTAAACCAACCACCCAATTTACAACTACTGCTGCAGTTGTTTCCAGCCCAACCACTAAAGCCACCACCCAAAGTGCAATTACTGCTGAAATTGCATCCATTCTGACTACTAAAGCCACCACCCAAACTACAACTACTGTTATAGATGCATCCAGCCAAACCACTGAAGCCACAACCCAAACTCCAACTACAACCACAACAAAGGCTAGTACTACTACAAAAACTACCACAACACTGTCAACAAATACAACCACAACACCAACTACTACCAAAACAACTGCCACAACTACAACTACCACAACTGAAGTTCCACCACCAGTATTTGTTATTGCAGCAGTTATCACACAGATCTTTGAACCAGAACTAGAGGATAAAACCAGCACAAAGTTTAAGAACCTCGAAAAGCAAGTCGTAGTTGTAGTAAGTACAATGCCAAAATCAAATCTCTTTAATTTAAAAATATGAAATAAAAAATATTGGGTTAAATATTTCTTTAATTAATTAATTTATTTCGTTGTTACTTTCCACAGTATGAGTTCATCTACAGGGCCAGATTTGGTCCTCTCTTCGTGCGTTGTTTTGTGATTGCATTTAGGTAAGATTTTACCCAAGATTAATGCTGACTAAACTTTGCAAGTTACAAAAATAGTTACAAAAAGAACAAAAAAAGATTTGTGGAAGTAATTTAAACTAATGGTTTTTTTTTTGGCTCCGTTGCAGGATAGCTCCAACTGGAAGACGAGTATCAGAAACTGAAGCTGAAATGGGGGTAGAGTTTCGGAAAAACACAACAAAAGAGGAAATTCCAAGCTCTGAAACTGTTACACAAACTTTAACAGAGGGGGTTGCTAATGCTAGCACCATCTTCAACACCACCTTTGCTGTTCGAGTTGACTCCATCCAAGTCATCCGTAAGAAGACATTTCTGCTGTGTAAAACACAGACAGTTGAAGGAATCCACATTATTTCCCTACCCCTGCGGCTTCTCTCTACATTTACATTAAGCTTCTAGCACTCGAAAAATGCACAACAACATCTGTTTATAAATTTAAGAGTTATAAAACGGATTTACATAATTCATAATACATAATAATTTCAATTTTATGTATTACGAATAATTTACATAATTTTAAATGCAACATTTAAACCATATTAAATGTATTCATTTTAAAACATAGACAACACTATTTTTTTCTCTTTTGATTAACTCAGACAACAAGATCCTGTGTTTTAGTGTTTAAATGAAAATAAATGAGCTTAGTTCACATTATATTAATTCAACAAATTCAATGAAATTTTATTAAATCTTGTTAAGTTCATTAACTAAAATCTTTTTCATCACACTTTTTTCTGTCTTCTTATTAGTATTGACGCAATCAACCACTTTTGTAATCATTTTGCTTGCTTCTCCTCATACACAAAAAATATCTTTAAACTGCAATGAAGACTACCTTAATGCTAAGCAATGAAACTTGAGAAGAACCATCAAATATTTTTTTTCAATCCTTCTTGTATTGTACAGTATTCATTTGTGCTTACTTTTTAAAATATTCATTAGATTTTGTGTTTTTGTTTTACAGGAATACCTGAAATCAATCCAACAAATGCAACATTTATCACAGGTGTGGCAAATGCAACAACTTCAACACCTTTAACAACAGAAACAAGATCAACTACTTCAAATGCATCCACCACAACTCTTAAAACTACAACCCAAACTACAATTACTGCTGCAGATGCATCCATCTCCACTTCTAAAGCCACCACCCAAACTACAACTGCTGAGGCAACTACAGTGAAACAATTGACTTTTAGATCTTTGGAAACATTTACAACTGATTTGTTGGACTCCTCATCTGCAGCATTTATGAGTCGAGCAGCAAAGTTAAAGTCCACAGTAAGTGTAATTTAAAAGTTTGTTTACAAATGTACACATTGCATTTTATTACTTAGACAATTTTAAGCTTTAAAGTATTTCATAGTATACTTCTGCCTTAGAGACAATCTTTAGCCTCATAGATGCCATTATTGAAGCAACAGAGAGATGTTTAGTCAGATAAGTTGGAGACATTTCGCAAGCTTTGCTAAACAAAACAGCTGCTGGTGCTTTATGGTTTTTGGCTTTACAATTAAGTATACACTTTAAAAGATCTTGCATTTATTTTTCTGCAGCTTGAACCATTCTACAAACAAAGATTTCCTTCATTTCGCTCTTTGACTGTGGTTTCTTTCAGGTAAGAGTTTATGGTATTCTGATAACATCTTTAAACATTCCATTAAAATTGTACCTATGACTTAATATTTGTATACTTTTTCAGAAATGGATCAATCATTAACAACATGAACCTTGGTTTTGCGTCAACGTCCGTTCCAAGTGGCACTCAAATTGCAAATGTTTTGATAAGTGCAGCATCAACCATCACAGCATTCAACATTGACACCACTTCTATTACAGTGGACGGCATACGTAAGAAATGTTTTAAAAATTGTTTAGTAAAGTGTAAAAAATCAGACATTAATAGTCTAATGCAATGCCTTCTGTCTTTTTTTTTTGACAGAGGTGTCAGAAGGAGTTAGTCACAAGATCAGTCTCATCACTGCAATCTTCATGGTGATGTTGTCATGGATACTGTCAACTCAACAGTAACTTCTGTTTTTAGGAAAGCCACATGGAGAGCTTGAAGCAGGTACCCTGAAATTAAGTGAAGATATATAAAACCGTCCGATGAAGAGAGATTTTAAATGACTTGGAAGGAACATTTTAAAAATTACGTCTATAGCATGTTTCAGCGGACTGATGTGCTTCATTTGTAAAATTGTATGACATAAGTTGTATAACTTTTCGAAACAATTTTTCAATCAGCCTTTAAAAATCTATCTCAATCTGTCTGAATATTTTGTGTAATATGTTACTAAATTAAATGTTGTCTCAATCATGTCTGTCTTACTCCACTCATTTTATATATTTATCTATCCCACTGGCCCACTTTTGGTAATGAATGACAATAGTATCAACTCTAACTTGGCGTAAATATAATTCTTATCAAAGCAACGGGTATAAATAACAGCTACTTCAAATAAGTATGATTTTTTTTATTGTCCTGTCCAGCAGCTGAGCAAACAGATTATGGCTGAGGGTCTGCCGTCGTACAAATGTAGATGTTTATCAAAAGGGCTGGACGTATCCACAGACACTTATCCACAACACATTTAAAATTACAGCCATACCTGTAAAACCTTAACACATACATGTACATAAATACCAGTGACGTGCGGTCAGGTGAGGCAAGTGAGGCAGAGCCTCACCTGTCATGATCGTGATAAAATAGAAAAAGGTAAATTAAGAAATTATTATTTTCCACTGATCTGTGTTAAATATACATTTTCAGTCAAATCAGCACATTTTCCACAGTTTCTGATGTTAAAATTGCCGAATTTAATTGTTGCGCGATCACAGACGGAGGGGAAACTCGGGGTGATCCTTGGGAGCGCTGTGCCTCATGTCTGGCTCAATGTTAACACAGACGTGCCGTGGAAGCCCTGCTATAGGCCAGCTTGATAGGCTTCAGGTGAGGCATGCCTCACCAGCAGGGGGCAGAGGTGAGCTGACAGCTGCTTTGCAGCTACACTGCTGCCGTTGTAGGTACAATAACCGTTCGGCCTGGAACTACCGTTTTTTTATTTTTTTATTTATAGAACACAATACAAAACAATACCAGAACATTTACATAAAACTTACAAAATATGGCGAATACAAAAGAGAATACTATAATTGGAAAGGAAGCAAAAAGAAAAAAAATTCTTATCAGTATGCAAACATAAACCTATTTATATTCATAATCATAGAGAAATCAGGGAAAAGTATAACATAAGAAAACAACAATTTCAGAGTTGGATAGTATTGCAAAAAACAGGGGATAAAAAATATAAATAAACTGTCTTAAACATCAGGAATATCACTCAGGGTGTTATAAATTGTTATGGCTTTAGGTGAGTCGATTAACTTTATGGATTTTAAGTATAAATTGACCTCATTGTTAAAGAAGTTAAAGCTGGGCTGGCATTTCTGTAACCTATTTTTGTGTATAAAAAACTTGGCTAAACATAACACAGTATTGATACATACATTATTTACATTGTTGTGTAGTGACAGGCCAAAGATTATGATTTATTTATGTCTATTTATTTATGTTATGATTTATGTCTTAACCATTTGTAAACATCCAACCAAAACACTTGTACAGCATTACACAGGAAAAATATGTGGTCGATGTCTTCAACAGCAGTTTGGCAGAAGGAACAGCTGTTGTCATCAATGTTGAAACGTAATCTAAGTAGTTCTTTGGAAGGATAGATATCATTCATAATCTTGAAGTGTGTTTCTTTAACTTTTGGGAGAATAAGAAGTTTCATGAAATCGGTTCTTAATTTAGTAACAATATTTCGTTCAAATTTCTGCAGTATATTATTTTTGTTCTGTCGACCAGGAAAAAACCTTTCAATGAACCAATTTCTGATAAAAGAGTTATTACATTTTCTGTCCGTTAGAGGGCATCCTTCAATTGAGAATGTGGCTAACTGTGGTTTTATCCTTAAATGTGTCATTGTGTTCCTTGTTAGAAATACAAATTCTCGAGGAAGAGAATTGCGTACTTTTAAAAAGTCTGAAATAGGAGGATTAAAGTTATGTCTTAAACAAAATTGCTCATAATCTAATAAATTTCCCTCCGTATCCTTCAGATCAGACACCGACCAGACACCTCTGTCAAACCATTCAGCACAAAACAAAGATTTTTTTCTGTGGAGGATGTATCTGTTGTTCCAAATGATATTTGAGTGTGGCGAGAAATTATGCACATACAAGATTTTCCAGTATAGCAGAATTTGTTTGTGGAACTCTGATAATGCTATAGGGAGTTTATTAATGTCAAAATCACTAATACGCACCAATTTTAACCCGCCTAATTTGTTAAATAAATAATTTGGGACACAAAACCAGAAGGATTGGTTGTGTTTGATCCACGATTTCAACCAGTTTATTTTCAGGGTTCCGTTCAGACAGTCAAAATCAATAACTTTGAGACCCCCATCCTTAAATTCTTTGACCATATTTTTTTTTTTTTCATGTAATGAGGCTTGTTTCTCCAAATAAAGTTAAAGGTCATTTGGTTGATGGACTTTATCATTTTGTTTGGGATGGCATTAGAGTAAGATGGATAATTACATCTAGACAAACCCTCCATCTTTGTCAGATAGATCCGACCCAGCAGCGATATATCTCTTTGGAGCCACATATTCAACCTCGTCTTACATTCATCAAGTTTTTCACCCACATTCCTTGATTGGCTTATTTTTTGGTCTTTGTTGATATAGATGCCCAAGTATTTAATTTCTGATTTAATGGGGATATGATTGATTTCTTTTAAGGGTGTGTCATGAATAGCCAACAGTTCACATTTCTTTAAGTTTAAGTTTAACCCTGATGCTTTGGAAAAGTGTTTGACTTTTTCAATAGCTGCTTTAATTTGATGCTCATCTTTTAAAAACAGTGTTGTGTCGTCTGCTAACTGGCTAATAATGATCTGTGTGCCCAAGACATTAAACTTTTAGATTTCACTACAATTCTTAATATAAATGGCCAACATTTCAGTAGCTAATAAGAACAGATATAGAGAGATGGGACAACCTTGAGGGATTCCTACATCAACTTTGAAACTTGGGGTGGTGCCATAGGAAGGATAACACAGCTATTGATATTCTGATATAGACCATAGTTCAAGTTTCTAAATTTAGTACCAAAACCAAAATTTTCCAGTGCTGTCATTATAAACGGATGCTCCACTGAATCAAAGGCCTTGTAAAAATCCAGAAAGAGAATAAATCCATTATCTTTTATAAGGTGTCGGTATTCAATGATGTCCATAACCAGTCTTATATTATTATGAATTGAACGGCCCTTCAGAAAACCAGATTGTGTTTCCGCAATAAGTTCTGAAAGTCCCGTCTGGAGACGAGAAGCGAAAATGTACGTTGATAATTTGTAGTCTGAATTTCTTAAGGTGATAGGTCTTCTGTTGTCTATAAGTCTAGGATCCTTGTCAGGTTTTGGGATAGAAACTATAATCCCATGTTTCATTGTGGTTGGAAGTGTGCAAGTTTCAAAGATTTCCAAAAAGACTTGATGCAGTAAATTTCTGATATCTTCCCAAAAGTGTCTATAAAAGTCGCCTGTGAGCCCATCTGAACCAGGAGATTTATTGAGAGAGAGTCGAGTAATGACAGCATCAAGCTCAGAGATTAAAAGTTGTTTATCGCATGTTTGTTTAAAATTGTCGTCTGTTTTGGGGATGTGTTGCGTAATCTCTTTTATAAAGTTGTCATAGTCTGTCCTTAAAAATTTAGAGCTGTAAAGGTGGCTATAAAATCTGTAAATTTCTGAGGATATAGCCTTTTCATCAGTAATTTCTATATCATTCACTAGAATAGACTTTAGGCTGTTCCTTTTTTGCCTTCTCTTCTCCAGGCTGCAGAAACATGCTGAATTTTTTTCGCCCTCTTCTATCCATCTTGCTCTTGATCTGATGTATGCTCCTCGGGCTCTCTGAGTATAAAGCTCATCTAATTTAGATTGTAGGTTTAATATCTGTTGTCTATCATCCTCAGACGGGTTAGGTTTACAACAAAGATCATTCAGCTGTTTTATTATGTCCAGCTCTTTTTTATCCAGATTTGATTTTAACTTTTTACTAAATGAAATTGAGAGTTTACGAATTCTGTATTTAAGGTATTCCCATTTTCTGACTGGGGAATCAAGTTCTTCAGATGTCTCTATTTCTGAAATCAGTGATTTAATTTCTTGGCAATAATGAATATTTTTAATAAGGCTGGAGTTGAATTTCCAGTACTTATTCAAGTACTTTATACTGTTTTTGGGTTTAATGTACAATATTACGCTACAATGGTCTGTTAGCGGTGCTGCTGATATGTTACATTTAACTTCGTGACATAACAAGTGATTTGAAATTAACCAATGATCAATTCTTGATTTTAACTTATAATTGGAATTGAACCATGTGAACTGAATTATACCTGGATTAAGGTGTCTCCATGTGTCAGTTAAGCCTTGGCCGTCGTAGAAATTGTTAAATGTTCCATTAGGGTGACTAGAATCAAAATTAGAGGGAAATCTGTCCAACCAGTCATTTTGCACTAGATTCAAGTCCCCTCCCACAATGATATTATTAAATGAAAATGCTTATCTGAGTTGGTCCAACTGTAATGAAATTTGCTCCAATAAATTTTTATTCTCTTTGATGTTATTGTAGCCATATATGTTAACCAGGATGAATTTCAAATTATCAATATCTATTATGATGATCAGCCAGTGACCGTGTGCTTCTGCTATATGGGAAACAATTTTGCCTTGGAAGTTTTTAAGAAGTATAGCGACCCCTGCCGATCTGGAATTGCCATGGCTGAAAAAAACCTTGTCCCCCCATTGCTGAGACCAAAATGATTTATCTTCATTTGTAGAGTGCGTTTCTTGTAGAAAAACAAAATCAACATTTTTCCCTTTACAAAATAAAAAAAAACTTTTTCTCTTTGTTAGATCTCTTAGACCTCTGGCATTTAAAGAAAGTAAAGAAATACCTGTTTTAAGGTGCAACATGTAACAAAAAGGCAAACTTAACAGACCTAAATAAGGCTGAAAGTATTCCTGAACAAAAACTTTTAAGCAACAAAACCTTGAATTTACAATAACCATCTTAACTAAATAAATCACAAGACTAACTAAAGTCATGGAATGACTCTCTGGCCATTAATGAAAGCATAAGGACCTCGAAACATTGTCTTACAACCATTCCTTCTCGCCTGCTCAACTTTGGGCCACACAGCTTTCCTTGCCTCTCTGTCTTCTTTGATGAGGTCTTCTGCAAAGCGGAGGATGAGGTCTCGACAGACAGGGTGGTGTTTAGTCATACGCCACAGCTCGTCTCTGTATCTCCTTCCTATGAACTGAATGATGATTTGACGAGGGCGGTTGACGTCGGTTGGGCCCAGCCGGTGTACCGTGTCCAGAATGTTGTCCACTTTCTCTGTCCAGGGTGGGGCGATCTTTGTTATGATATCTGCCACAATTCCTCGAGTGTCTTCCCCTTTCTCTACTTTAACACCATTCAGTCTCAAGTTCCATCTTCTCTTGTATCTTTCTGATTCCAACGTTTTCTTTTCCATCTCTGATGCTCTCTGCTCCAACTCCACATTTTTGTCTTTCAGATGTTTCACTTCTTCTTCCAACTTTTTATTTCTGTCTTTACATTCTTTGATTTCAGCAGAGTTAAACTCCACGGCTTTAGCGGATATAGTCAGAGTGTTTTGCTGCAGCTCCGACTTAAAGTCCGTCATCATGCCTTTGAGGCTTTCCATTGCAGCAGAGAGCAGGTTGCATCTGGTCTTGGCTTCTTTTGTGGCGCTGCTGGTTTCAAAGGTGATTCCACGCTGTTTTTTGTCCCCTTTGCATTTGTTTCCATGTCCTCAGGCGTAAAGTAATCATGTGGAAACAGCATTTTAGCTCTAGCAGCATTAGCTGTAGCTTTAGCATTGGGTTTACTAGCCATGCTTGTATAGTTGTTGGGCGTTTTAAGGATCTTCAGTTGGCTCAAAGCTTGCT
Source organism: Oryzias sinensis (assembly GCA_037389245.1). Taxonomy (NCBI): domain Eukaryota; kingdom Metazoa; phylum Chordata; class Actinopteri; order Beloniformes; family Adrianichthyidae; genus Oryzias; species Oryzias sinensis. The sequence goes on from CM074496.1 coordinate 7,782,045, forward strand.
TTATTTTATCTTGACATCCAGTGGAGAGTCGGTTTTATAAGTATTCCGTCTTAAAGTAACGTTTTCGAGGTTATGTTGCGCAGGATGCTTACCGGACGCTTGCTCCCATCGCCATCTTGCCGGGACGAAACCGGCCTGGAACTACCATTCGGGGTCCTATTGACTGAAGGAAACGTCACACTATGGTAGCCCCACTTGGACAAACTACGTAGAGTGGAGATCTGCTCGGGCTCTACATATTTTAATTTCACGTTCCCTTTTGTAACCTAAAGTTATTTTCCTTCATAAATTGTGTCTGACAATATTCTTTGTAATTTTTATAAAAAGATTTTGCCACAATCCGCTTGTTATTCCAGTTTAAGTTTAAGTTTAAAATGTTGTTAGCACGGCTAAATGTTGCGCTTCCGGGTCCGATCTGCCAATAATAAAGCACTGGGCGCAGGGATTATAAAAACTATAAGCAAACATGCATTTAATAATATTCATAACAATAATAAAAGCACGTTTAGAAGACAATGTCGCTCTTTAACGGAGCTCTGTTTGTTTAAAACAGACGTCATAATATTTTCGTCTATGGTGGTATCGTACTTTGTCCAGACCAATCACTATCTGAGACGTCAACGGGCCAACGGACAGCCAATCACATAATGTGACGTCAGCATTAGTCTAGGACCCCGAAGGACCCCGAACGGTAGTTCCAGGCCGAACGGTTATTGTACCTACACTGTAGAAACAGACTAAGAACGCCTGTCTAAAAAAAATAAAGAATAAAGAAAAATAAAGAAGACTTTTCCAGCAGATCCTAGAGATTTTTGTGGAGAAGGATTCACACATGGACTCAAAAAGTTAGGCCAAAAACGTTTTTCAATGTTTTCTTTTAACAAATAACATGGGAGTAAGTGGATAAAAATGTAAGTAAAGTCATTTATTTTATGATCATTTTACACAGACAACATTTGATAACTGAGTAAAGCTCCAGAATTTGAAGTTGGAAAAATACCAGAAATAGTTACTGATGGTCAAATGTGTGCTGAACACATATGAATACTTTAATTTGTTTACAGTACATATGAATAATTTATACACAATATTTTGTGTTCTATCCATGCCTATACAAGTAAAATTCTATGTAGGACAAATATCTTCTTGTGTGTATTTTATAAGCTGTTAGCTGTTGTTGGATGAATGCTGAAATATTCAGTTCTTGCAATTTTAAATCTGACTCCAAAGGAGTCAGTGCCTCACCAGCCATTAACCTCACCGCATGTCACTGATAAATACAGGTCAACTCACGCGCACAAAATATGCGTACAAACAAACTTGTCAAGCATATTTTATTCCTGCATACCTACAAATAATCTAGTTGTGTAAAGATGAGTGGGCCCCTGTGCTCATTTGAGTACTAGGGACAATGATGTAATGTAGAAAGTGAGACAAAAGTGGGAGAGGGCTCTATCTTAGTGATAGCTCTGTTGCCTTACTTCTGCCGAAAGTAAGGCAGCAGTGGTAGCCAGGGCCCCATGCAGATCAAGGGAATCAGCCATATGGGCGACCCGAAGTCAACCACCCAGACCAAAGGACCGCCACAGGGGCTCCCAGCGCTAGAAGGTGGGCACAGGAGCACGGAAAGCACAAGACCCAAGCCCCGCCAGAGAACAGTGCCCTGCTGTACCTGGGGCCCACCACAAAGCCCCACCCAACCCCAGACAAACAGCCCATCAACACCCGAGAGTCCTAAGTATCCTCTCCACCCCCCAAAAAATGTAGAGACCTTTATAGTAGCACAGCTCAGACTGTTTAATCTAAAACACGGGATCTCAAACTCAATTTGCACATAGGTAACTGGAGGCAGAGTCTGGTTAAGGTTGGGACACATTCATGATTTAAAAAGATAACTCTAAAATGTCTTCATTAACAGTTACTTTCGAAAATGAGGCCTCCTTAATGAAACACTGAATTAAGATGATCGGAGAAGATGAAGTGATGACCTAACAAACTGAACGGCTCTTCTGAACTCCTCTTAGTTTCTCTTCACCGATCACACTTGTATGCCTTATTTATTAAAAGGCATTTTTTCATCTGATCCTGATTCACAACGATTTGAATAAAGAAATACTCAGAAATACAGTTGTAATCTTCATTCTATGTTTTTATGTTATCCATAATGAGAAACATGCCACAAGAACATGTTAAAAACACCAAAAACACAATTTTCGCTTCTTCACTTTATGTGTCCCCTGACATTTCTGTCTTTCTGTTATAATAGTACTGCTCAACTCAAGAAAGCATCAGAACATTTACTTGCCTTTTTTGAGGACCATACCATGATTACTTTTCATTTTCTTTTGTAACCCTTGTGTTATTCTAGGCACTTTAACATTGGGAGTTGGGTCATCTAGACCCACTAGACAGTGCGCTGAACCTTTTTTCTCCAATGATTTGTGATTTTCACTGGTGTCCATGGATTACATGAAATCCTTTTTACCTTTATCCACCTTTGTCATGATAGGGATAACACGTTAATGTAAGAGTGGGGTCATAGGATAGCACAAGGGTTTTAAGTAAACAGATGAAGGTGCCTCAAAGTCAAAATGATAATAAAAAACCATGTTTGACTTGGCTTTCTTGAATTTGTCTTTAAATTAAATCTTCTGAGTCTTGGCAAAACAAATAAAAGCACACAGTCTTCTACACACCACAAGATGGCAATCTTGTGACATGTCCTTGCTTGCATGGCAGGTGCATGTAAACTGAGTAATGCAGCAAGTCTGTCATGCCTTGAGAGGCAATTCATTTACAGGTCAAACAGTACTGATTCTGCTCCATAATGATTAAGAGAAGATACATTAATCCAGATATCCACTGCTGTTAAAAAAGCTTTTATTTCATACTCCACTATTACCTATTAAACAAATACAAAGACAATGAGGACAATAAAAAGACACACTGAGATGATATAGACTAGAGCAAAAAAGTATATGCCAGTCACAACTATGAGAGATGGAATGTAATTGGGGAGAAAATTACTTTTAGTTATACAAGACACTATGTGAAGTCCTGGAAATTTTTTCGAGTTATAAAATTCAGTTGCATCTGGGTAATTGCTTTGAGTAGTCTTGTGACTCAAAAACACAAATCTTGATGAAAAAACAAGTTGACTGGTCCTTTGTCAGAGGGCCAGTCAAACCAGGGGGTTGGATACATTTGTAGTTTGAAGGAGGTCACTGATGAAGTTCTGACCAGAATGACCAGAATGCTGAAGGCAATACAGACCACCAGACAGATCAACAGTATCCGGCTCTTGTTCCTCTGGTCAAAGAAAAAAAAGGCAAAAATTGGACAAATTACGGCACTTTTCCAACTAGCAGCATTTCTCGTGATTTGCTTTAACTGTTGTGCTATCCTAGGCACTTGAACATTGGGAGTTGGGTCATCTAAACCACACAAGATGCTAAACTTTTTTCTTCAATGATTTGTGATCTTCACTGGTGTCCATGGATTACAATTACATGAAATCTTTCCACCTTTATCCACCTTTGCCATGGTAGGAATAACACGTCAATGTAAGGGTGGGGTCATAGGATACCACAAGGGTTGATTCAATTCAATTGTATTTTATTCATTTTTATAGCCCAATATTACAACAATAGTCATAATAATGGTTTTTACCTCAATCAATTCACTGGTCTGATTCCTCCACAAGTTTCACAAAAATGGAATGGACCCACTCCAATGAAAATTGTGTTTTTGACGTTTTTAACATGTTAGGCTAGCTAATGTTAGGTTGGGGGTGTGCGGAGCTGTAAGGTTGCAGAACAGCGCAAACAGACAGATGACAGGACACAAGAGTGGTCTAACTCTGCGCCAACGGTCTTGCCCACAAGTCAGAGGCAAATTCTAAATGTGTTATTAATCTCTGCTAGATTTTTACTAATGTCACCTCCAGATTTTTTGATGCTGTTGATGTCTCTGTCCAATTGTTGTTTCCTAATTCGCCACGCCAATAGTTTTCCATATTTTTCCCCTTGATCATAGTAAGATTGTTTTAGCCACATTAAATGTTTCGCAATTTTGTCCGTGGGAGAGGCACATTTCTAAACTCCTGACGCTCTGCAGATTTCCTAGAAAACGACACAGCCTTTTTAGATTTTGGCTAAAGGTGGCATAACCATGATTAAAAGACCACTGGAAACACTTTTACAATAAATTATAAGATGACTAGAGTAGTGGAACTTTAATAAAATTCCAAGAATCTTCAAGATTCAGAAAATACATCCATTTATTTTAATCATTAAAACATCAACAGATTTCTTTATAGTAAGATGACGTTATAGTAAGAATGCTGTCTGTCAGGAATACCATTTTTGTTCTTATGACTTTTGTTCTTAACTTATGACTGCAGTCAGATCAGGCACTCCACAACATTATTATATTATCTAATGCCGTTCTGTATGTTTTCCTCATGACTATTGTAGGATTTCTGTAAAGTTGTTATTGAAGTATCCCAAACTGGTACTCAATTGCTTGATTTTATACCTCTATTACTGTATACCTTAGTTTCCATCCATTTTTTTAATCCACTTTATACCTATCAGGCTCACAGGGCTGTCAAAGGGTTAAACATTCACTAATAGTATGTATTAACTAACAGCTTTCAATTCTAAGAAAATGACATTAAACAAATTCAACAATCTAGAACTGATAAGTACGTGGTCTCAAGTTAAAAAAAAACACATGAAGTTTACAGTTGACATGCTATTACCCGCTTTATGTTTTCTTAGCAGTTTATTTTACACAGAAGAGGCTAAATAGCTTGCAAACTAGTTTAATCTTTCTAGATTTTCTCCAAAATTATATTTGTTGTCACAGATTCAAGAATTGTTTTTGTTTTTTTTGTTTTAGCCTTTAAAGATGTGACTCTAGACACAATGAATACAGCCATTAATAGAATTTATAATAGGCCCTCAGCCTGGATAAAATACAGGGTTGTGTCAGGAAGGGCATCCGGTGTCAAAATCTCTGCCAAACCAATGGTAAACCCTGAAGGGATATTCCAAAAGTTGAACAACATAGTCCAGGCAAGGGTTAGTACCATGGAACACGATCTATTTATTATTGTAGTTGTAAGACTGCTTGAAATGCACCTACTCCTAAAAATAAGAACAAACATTTGTGGTGTCTGCTCATTATCTGTGACCTCACAAGTCTACACAAATGTGTTTAGTTATGAAATTAAACTGCTCCACATCTGCAATGTATTGTACTGGTCATGAAGACAACATCAGATGGTTTAAATTTAAATCTCCTGTCTTTTATTCATCTCACTGATCGTACACACTTAACTCAACAGTAGGTGTGGGAGGAAATCTAAGGGTGCATTAATAGCACAATGACAGGTTTGATTTGCACCATGGTTCATTATTTGAGACAGTTTGTTTTTCACGTTGTGTGAAAACTTACCTGAACTCTGGTGCAGAACAAACAACCAGACCATGCCCCTTTTTGAGAAAGAGGCCAAGTAGTAAGGCAAAGGAAGTAAATAATGTCTGTGTAGTGTACCAAAAAAGTCAAAGACTCACCAAGTAGCCAAACTAAAGAAACCGAACAGACAAAAAAAGTATAAAACCCAATGTCTAACAAAGTAAACATGCTGTAGTGAGGACATACATGCACTTCTTACTCAATTGTTTTCATTGGTTTTCTTTTTCTTCTTCCCCCCGTTCATGACACGTCCCCCAAGTGACCCCGCTGTAGTGCATAAATGCCATGCAGTGTGAAAGTTGACCAAACTAAGCTGTGAAATGTATTAACATTCCCTGCCTGTTCATACTTGAGTCAGATTCTTTTAGAGTCAGATTCCAAAATAAGCAGAAACCAGCCATCAAAAAGTGGAATTGGACATGCCTGGTCTACATCTAGAATAAAGTAGAACCAGAAACTGTTAATAGATACAATAACCATTGATATACATGCCTCAAAGACATCCTGTGTACGATTCGGTCTAATGAGAAACTGTTCACACACTTTGTGTTATGATTGTGCTTTCTAACTTTGTAGGAATCTCCACACCTTGCCGTTCATTGTAGCTTTGCTTAATGGCTTTCTCTGATTGTGACATTCAAACCACAAAGCATGTGTTGTATGCATGGCTGTTGAAAATCCAAGGCAGGTGACCCATTCTTCCATTTGTTGTGCAAAACAGCCTCACTTTGTGTAAAGGTAACAAACAACGTTTAATTGTTTTTTTAAACTTGAACAGCAGAGTTAACATAGTTCACTCATTCATGCATTTGGTACGTCGAGGCTGGATTACTGTAACTCCTTGTTAGCAGCGTGTCCTAAGAGTTCCTTAAGAAGTCTCCAGCTTGTTCAAAACGCAGCAGCTAGATTGTTAGCAGGAACTAGCAGAAGAGATCACATCACTCCTGTGTTAGTTTCGCTCCATTGGCTCCCAGTTGATTCTAGAATCAAGTTCAAGATCCTCCTGTTAACCTATAAGGCCTTACACTGACTGGCCCCGTCCTATATTAAGGACCTTATAGTCCCTTACCATCCAATAAGAACACTTCGCTCGCAAAATGCAGGACTGCTTGTGGTTCCTAGAATTAGTAAAAGTACGGTTGGAGGTCGTTGGGGATGGGGTCATTAATGAATAAATAAAAAGACATTTGATTCAAATTTTCCCCTCTAAAATAATCATGTAAGAGTGGTTACATTTGTCCAAAGAGATAATAGAAAATTTCCACTTTTGCACATTACTCCATGCAAAGCTTTAGTTTCCCTCAATAAATGACAGAAATTCTATGAGGGGCCAAGTTAAAATGAAGGGGTAATTCATACTACTTTTTTACGAAAATGTTTGGTAGTTTGGTAGTTTGGTAATTTTGCCCATATTTATTTTAAAAAGATTACATGACTTTATGATGATAACAACTATAAGATATTGAATTTTTTACTTTCAAGGTTCCAAATAGGCGTGGGCAGATCGACCTGAGTAATGCTAGTATCGTTACCAAGGTGAAGTATCGATACTAGTGTGATAAGATCAATACTTTCAACACAGGTTTCTTTAATACGTACAGTAACGAGCTTAAATTTACTTAAGGAGTTTGTGCAGCGCAGTCTATTTGTCTGCAGTGTTGCCAGATTGTTCTGATAAACGCCTAATTTGAGCGGAAAACTGCTCCAATCTGGCAACACTGTCATGTATTCATTCATCTTCTTCCGTTCGTCCCTTTTGGTGTCACGGGGCTGCCAGAGCCTATCCCAGCCACTTATAGGCGAAGGCAGGGGACACCCTGGACAGGTCGCCAGTCTGTCGCAGGGTGGCAACACTGTCTGTCTGCATAAATAGTGCACCCCCCCTCGCTGCTGTTAAGACCTTGCCCCTCCCCTCCCTGCTTCATCGGAGAGCAGAGAACGTCATTAAAGATCCACATATTTGCAATGGGAGGATGTTTTTATATTTTATTTATATTATATTTTTTATTTAAACCACCAAATGGTTGCCAAGCGTGGCTGCAGCTGCAGGTCACTGCTCCCCCAGCAGAAGGGGCAAATGTGGAGAGCAAATTTAAGACACCAGGGTGTGTTACAACTAATAGGACTTTAACCTTTTTACAGTGTTGCTTTTGTTTACTAATTTGTTTACTAGTTTTTAAATAGTAATTTTTACTAGTGACTTTGTTATTTTATTGCTGCCGTGATTTTTAAATATATGTTTGTGGTGCTGCACGGTGGCGCAGTGGTTAGCGCTCTTGCCTCACAGCAAGAAGGCCTCCGGTTTAAGTCCCGCCTGGGGGACATGAAAAACTACAGGAACGGGGGTCCTATCTGTGGGGAGTTTGCATGTTCTCCCCGTGCATGTGTGGGTTTTCTCCGGGGTCTCCGGCTTCCTTCCACCGTCCAAAAACATGCTTCATAGGTTAATTGGCAACTCTAAATTGTCCCTAGGTGTGAGTGTGAGAGTGATTGGGTGTGCGTTTGTGGATATTCTACTCTGCAACAGACTGGCGACCTGTCCAGGGTGTCCCGTACCTTTGCCCACAAGTGGCCGGGATAGGCTCCGGCAACCCCGTGACGCCGAAAGGGATAAAGCGGTTAGGAAAACTGAATGAATGTTTGTGGTGCTTACATGTTTTTTTAAATATTGCACTAGTTACTGTTTTTGTATTATTATTATTTATTGTATTACTAATACAGCCTACATGTTCTATATTTGACACATATTCAGTTCAGATTGTTGTATTAAGTGAACAAACATTTTTATTTACTATAATTAGAAATGATATTCCCAATAATTACTATTATTTTTTTTTTCAAATTGTCGGTATTGGCCATACTAGCCCCGTAATTATTTGGTATTGGATTAATACCCAAATTCCCAGTATCGTCCAACCCTAGTTCTAAGTATGCTGGACATTACTGATCAACTGAAAATATATCACAAAATTACCAAACATAAATCCAATTTGGCTGAGATATATATTATTTTTTACATAATCAGTGAAAAACCAATCATTACCAAGAAAAATGCATGAACATTTGCATCTCTTGCACAGTGATTTGAGTTCACAAATGAAAATCTTTTGTAATTTCCAAAAGACAACACATGTATAGGTGTCAATTTTAAGCAAAATTTAAAACCACTCAGACACTTGCATTACTGAAATCCTAATATATAATTGCATCTAATCCTTAGCAGTGTTTGCCGTTTGCTTTAAATGGTAATTGGTAAATGGTGTATACTTATATAGTGCTTTCTACCGTCTTACAAAGGCCCAAAGCGCTTTACAGTCACAGTCCCATTCACCCATGCACACACACATTCACACACACATTAACACACTTTGAACATAATGTGGAAATTTCCAATCATTTTATTCATACTGAAACAATATATTCCATATAGATTTTGACGTTATTCCTTTATGAAAAAGATTACACCCTAACTAGCTAAGGTTATCTCTTAAACAGCACTATTTTTATAATGTTATGAGAGGCAGGGGGCAGAATCAAGATCTTGAAATTTGTTTTTAAAAGTGCCACATCTTTTGTCAGATTATAAAAATTTGTGTCGTTTGCTTTTCACAGAGTGGTTTGGTACATTCTTTAGTAATTAATCTAATAACCCAATGTTTTATTTGTGTCAACTTATGGGTGGTACCTGTAATTATGAACAAGCTACAACAGAACTATGTTCTACTTTCAGTATGAAACCTGTTATTCCTCAGGTTACTTTTTGTTCACTGTACCAACATGAGACACGTAAGTCGGTATGGCAAAATTGATGTGGGAGTCACCAATTCTGCGACTTGTCCCAGTTAAAAAGATAAGACAGCTCTGTAATGTAAAAAAAAAAACAGTTACATTGTATATTTCTTTTAGGAATGCTTTAAAATTAATATTTGATCAAAAATTAAACTCAATACATTGTAATGTAATCCTGGTTGTCAATTACAGAGGTCAAATATTTCCAGTAATTCTTCACCAGGTTTGAACACTGTATGTATATAAAAACAGGGCCTTAGACAAAGATTATTTGAATAGTTCTTTTGTAAAAAGTGTTTCACTCAGTTAAAGTTGTCTGCCCTGCCTTGCCTTTCTTAGGTGAATCAGGTCTTTTCTTCTACCTGTCTACAGCCAAGTGAGTAGGAGTATGTGTTTTTTTTCTGTCCATGACTCAGTTTTTCTTCCTAATTCCCTTTCATTACCACACCTTAGGGCTTTAGTCTTCTAATCAACACTAAGTGGTACCTGTCTACTGTTTTCTGATTGTACCTTTTCACTTGCAATGTAAACAGTATTGCCCTACTTTACTGGCGTTAACTGAGCAGGGGAGAGCCATCATCATCTGAACTTCCTAAAACTGGAGGGGGGTATCATTTCAGAAATGGACAAACTTGTAGTTTAGTTCTGATTCCATGACAGGCTTGGTAAATTTGTCTCAAAATACAACAGAAGTAGAAACAGCTTTTGCTATAGATACCGAAATCTGGTGTTTCTCTGGTCACAGAGAAACCTAAAAAAAAAGCAGAACGTGATCTTAACAGAAAACAAAGTCTTAGATTAAAACAGATCTAAGAATTTTTTTTAATTTTACAGTATTTTAGCAAGAAGATTACGTTTTTCTTGGCTTGTATCTTCCATTCTTTTGTCATTAAATTAAACGATTTATGTTGTATTCGTTGTTCACAAACCTTCTTGTAACTCATTACTAAAAATAAAATAAAAGTCCAGAAATTTAACATAGTTTCTACAGGAACACATTTCGGATAGATTTAAGTGAGCTTAAAGATGTTTGCGAAACAATAAACAATGAATACTTTCATAAATATGTTGTTAGGATAAATAACATTACCCTGCAGATTAGAAAGGTATTTTGTTTTCAGTTCTGTTTTGCATTCTAAAATAAACACACAAATGTGTCACATGGAGATTTTCTAAGGCCATGCATCACAGCTGTAGTTGCCTTTATAGTTAATCAACAATGCATCACCACTCAACAGAAATGTTAGGTGAGGCAAAAATTCAAAATGTACTAAAAGTACAAAAGATAAAGCATTAATTAGATTAGTCGATAAAAGTCAGACAGGCTGTGCTACAATCAGTGACAGCCCACCCACCAGTTTTATATATTTTATCAAGTAGCAGTATAACAACTAAGAGTCACAGTCTGACCAACAAATTAGTTTAAAAATATATTTCACAAATTTCAGTGGAATTACTCATTTGTTTTATTATACGATACATTGCCTCAGGCATGAGACTGCTTTGAAATCAGAGAGTGCATTTACAGCATCCACCCCCTTGAGCCGGCCTTCCCAGTGTGAGCAAATATATAAGAGCTGTCTAAAAGGTACCTATACAAGATTTCAAGAAGTGGCAGTAAAGGAAGGAACCTCTGCATAGTTGGACTTGGGCCAACAATTACTTCAATTTTTTTCGCCATACTCTTTAATTTGTACACAGGTAAGCGTGTAATTAAAACTTTTGCTTTACTTTTTGCATTGCTGTCTGTATGTAAATAATGTAAATTGTACAATTAGGAAGATAATATATCAATCAGTTTATATAAATATTCTATTTTAACACTTGTTTAATCCAAATATGTTACAATGTCTTGTGTTTTAACAATGTACAGCACACAAAGTAAAGTAATTTGTTTTGTCTTTTTCCTTTATTTTAATTTTTACATTCATACAAAGACGTATCAAACTTAAGATAATTAGACATTAAATCAAAAATTGCTTGAAAGAGAGTGGAAGGAAGTTATATAATCCCACCCCTGTTCTACCGTAACCCTTATTATATGATTTATCATTATCCATTCAGAACTTTTATCAGATATCTATGTCTTACCAACATAGTTTCAGGTAATTAGGAAACAATAAGTATCAATAAATTACATGACAACAAAGAATTACTAAATAAGTATGTAAAAAAGACATAACTCCATTTTAGAAATCAACATAGCACATGCAGATCAATTATCTAAAATATGTGCAGATTATTTTTCATAAAAAAAAAAACATAAATATGATTAGACACTATATCATAAAAAATAGACATAAGACTGTTTCAGAAATCTTCATAGCATATGCAGATCAAGTATCAAAAGTCAAAAATATGTGCAGATTATTTTTTATTACAAAAATCATGAACAATATTCTGGGGCAAGTGAAGTGATATAAATAGAGATCAATCCCTCGAACCATCTTCAATAATTGATTAAGCAATGTATGATCATAATTATAGGGTAATGCTCTGAAATAAAAAGGTCCATATTCTGTCTATTGAACCAAATGTTTAAATTGAGATTCTAATACATAAGCCAGTGACATGTACCCATGCTGGGGGTTGACCTGTGTGCATGCTGTGGATTTTTGGGTTGTGTAGAGGTTCGGAGAGAGAAGCGGCTGCATCTTAAGGGGAGCGCATGTGTCTCTTGCGGCCACCTCGCACTTATCACATGAAGAGCACTGACAGGCCCCTAGTTCAATGCGCTGGAGGTGATGCAGAAAAAGAAATATTTGTATTATGTGCCTGCATCTCACCTACTTCACCCATACCTTGGATGTTCAAGTGTTCGTTACAACTTGTTGCTCGCAACATGCCCGTAGAAAAAATGTGTATGAACATTTTGGCACTACAGGCTCACCAAGCAGTCTCTGATTTTAATATTTCATGCAAGCAAACTGCGTGCCCCATACAGGTCTGCCCACATTTCCCAAGCAACCACATCCACCTGTAAGTGCAGTTGTGACTAATGCCTTAAGAATGCACATGCATACTCTCTCGCACACATAAACACTTTTATTACACTATGTGGCTGATAATTTATACCTGATTGTGCATACATGGAAGAACAATAACACATAATTCTAAAACAAATTAGTTTTTCTTTTTCTGTGAACATTGCCGAATCTGTTGTATGACTTCTCTGAACATTGAATTCTAAATGCCATGCTGTTCAATCCATGTTTTATGTTACAAGATGCTCTTTCACAATCTTGGACTACACACAACATATTGATATTTATGTTATAACTATATACTGATCTACTAAAAAATGGTTGCGTTTTATATTTTTTTTGTGTTTCAGAGGAGAGACTAAAGCACTATGGGGTTTGAAGAAATCCTATTGTTTCTACTGTTAGTGACACGTAAGTTAATGATTGAAGGAAATCTAAATAAATATTCCCAAGGATCTAAAAGGTCTTTATACAATAATGGTATTTATTACAGATTCTCCAACAAATATTTGTGCAGTGACATCAAAAGCACTTTCCTCTAACAGTGAAATCTGCGGATGTACCTGTGACTTGTGCCCGGGCTATGTACAGGCTACTACGGCTGCACTTGCAACAATCTGTAATACAGCAACAACTACAACACCTACAACAACTACGACGAGTACCACAACCACCACCTCAACAACAACCACAACTGGTCCAAATACAACAATGACAACGCTCATCACTGGCATCTCAACAACAGCAACCACCATTGTTTCAAAAACAACAACTACAACCACAGTTGTTCCAAATACAACAATTACTACAACCACCAAAACTACAACAGTTGTTCCAAAAACATTACCGTCCACTACCACTTCAACAACAACCACTGTTCTAAAAACAACTATTTCTACCAACCCAACATCATCCACAGCTGTTCCAACAATAACTAAAACCACAACCACCCAGATTAAAGCAACAACCACAGTTTTTCCTAAAACAACTTCTACCACACCCACCCCAACAACAAATACCACAGTTTCAAAATCAGCTACAACCACTTCCACCACCACCCCAACAAAAGCAATAACTACAGTTGTTCCTAAAACAGCAACTACTACAACCACCCAAACAACCACAGTTTTTCCAAAACAAAATACATCAAAAACAACTCAGATAACATCAACCACGGTCCTAAAAACAGCCACAGCTACTACTACCATCGCAAAATCAACAGTAACCACTGCTGTTCAAAAAAACACTTCAACAACTACAACAGCCAACCCAACAATCAAAATAACAGCCACTGTTGTTCCTAAAACAACTTCAGCTTCTACTACAATCTACCTAACAACAAACACAACTTTTCCTAAAAGAGCAACAACTACTTTTGCAACCACTCCAACAATCTCAACCGCCATTTTTGAAACAACCACAACTACTACCACTCCTGTATTAACGTTTGGTGTTTCTACCACACCTAGCATTATACCAGCTTTAACAATGATAACTAGACCACCTACTCAATCAGCTACAATCACTGGCACACTTGTTACCACAACTACAACAAGGACCATAAATGCTCGCACAACTACAATTGCTAACACTTCAACAACCAAAGTGTCTACCAACACAAGAGTTACTCATATGACGTTTACAACTGTACCAACAACACTGACAAATGCTCCAAAATCAAACTCAACTGTGCTTTCAACAAAAATAACGAACCCATTCATTACCAAATCTACTGCCACACTGACAATCACATTTCTGAGAACAGCATTTACAGCTGCACCAACATTGACACCTGTAATTATTACTGCATCAACAACAACCACAAAAGCTCCACCAGCTATTACTGCTGATCCCAGAGCAACAAAATCACCTGTTAGCACAGAAGTCACTCTAATATCAACTACAATTGCACACAAAACACAAGCAAATGCTACATCAACCTCAGTTGTCTTTACACCTGTCCTCTCTACTTTAACAGCTACACCAAATACAGCCACATTAAAGACAACAACGTATAAACCCATAACAACAGCTCAAAAATCAATGACCACCATTCAACCCATTGCAACAACAACTGCACTTCCAACCAAACAAATTGTCACTACTGCTGCACCATTTACAGCCACTAAATCTTCAACTACCACAGTTACGACTACGACAACTGAAATGTATTCAACAGAAGACAAAAAAGTTAGTCCAGCAACCACATTTAAGGCAACTAAACTCACTGATTCTAAAACATCAACTAGGAATGTACATATACCAACAACACTTATTTTATCTTCCATACCCTTATTAACCTCAGCAGAGAAACTCACCCCAACAATTAGAATTTCAACAACTATATTTCAGCCAACAAGTATTACATCAACACCAAACACCAAACTTGCAACTGTTACCGCACCACCAACAACCACAAAAACGTTACAAACTACTACTGCCAATCTTAAAACAACCACAACTAAAAATAGCATGACAGTTGTGTCAGGAACCACAAACACAAGAAATGTCACCACTATTTCAACAACAAACACAATTACAAGACCTATGTCAATCAGTGCAACCACTACAGCTTTTCCAAAAATTACGACTACTGCAATTACCATACCAACTTTTCCTAAAGTTACAAGAACTAGTACACCCATATTATTAATGACAACCACAACAACAGCCCCTAAATCTACAACTAGTACAACACCTGTATCAATTACCACAACAACTGTCCCGAAAGTTATAGCAACTAGTACAACACCGGTATCAGTTACCACAACAACTTTCCCTAAAGTTATTACAAATAGTACAACGTCTTCGTTGATTGCCACAACTACCTTCCCTAATAGTACAAAAAATAATATAACGCTTGCATTAACCATCACAACCACAACAACTGTCCCTAAAATTGTGACAAATAGCACAAAGCCAATGTTGATGGCCACAGCAACTGTCCCTAAAAGTACAAAAACTGATATAACATCTGTTTCAACCATCACAACTACAGCAATTGCTCCTAAAGTTACAACAATTGCTCCTAAAGTTACAACAACTGGCAAACATCTCTGTTGATCACTACAACCACAACTGTTCTTAAAGTTACAGCAACTGATAAAGCATCTCTATTGACCACCACAACCAAAACTGTTCCTAAAGATACTACAACTGGCACAACAGCTGTAATAACCCCAACTATTTCTAAAGTTAGAAATACTAGCACGACAGCTGTGTTTACCACCACAAACACAACAGCAGTCACCATCTATACGCCTACAAGTCTTACAAGTACAATTGTAACCACAAAAACATCTTTAGTTACCAGTAACACAACGTGCTGTACATGTTGTTTGGGACTTTCATCACAAATGCTGACAACGACATGTCCAACAGAAGCAACCACAACAGCTGAGTCACTGACAGTAAAACGGCTGAGTTTCAGATCTCCTACAGGAACTTTCACCACTGATTTGCAGAATCCATCATCAGCGGCCTTTCAAAGTCGAGCTACACTGCTCAAAACTATAGTAGGTAACATTTAATTTTGCTGAGTTTGATTAAAAGCATATAGATGTATTATTCATATCCAAGACCACACAAGAAGATTCTGTTATTTGCAATCATTACAGCTTCTGTTTAGAAAACTGTCTGACAGTTTGTCCTGTGTTGAACAGCCGGTAAGAAATAAAATGAACCAATACGAAAAAAGTTAATTAAGTATTAAACATGATAGTTCAATTTGTAACACACAATGATTTAATTTAATTTATTTTAAACTGTATTTTTAAAATCCCTGTGACAGACTGGCGATCTGTCCAGGGCGTCCCCTGCCTTCGCCCACAAGTGGCCGGGATAGGCTCCAGCAGCCCCGTGACCCCGAAAGGGACTAAACAGAATAGAAAATGAATGAATGAATAAACTGTATTTATTTTTAATCTATTTATGATCCTGGTTTATAATTAGTAAATAATTGGATAACGACACAAATTACTCACTACAGACTTGTATTTTTTTTTCAGCTTGAACCATTCTTCCAGCAAACATTTTTATCATTCCGTTTTTTGACAGTTATTTCATTCAGGTAATTTGTTTATTGTCAAAATGTTCAATTCTTTCAGCATCTGAATAGATAATATTGTATTATCTTTGCAGAAATGGCTCCATCATTCAAGAGATGAACCTTTTTTATAATTCCAATTCTGTGCCTTCCAACTCTGCAATTGCAGACGTTTTGATCAAAGCAGCACCTTTGATTACAGCCTTTGACATTGACCTTAATTCCATTACGGTCGACGGCACAAGTAAGAAAACTGATTGTTCTTCTGCAAGAAAATATGTTCCTTCACAACTAAATGGACTAATTCTTTCCTTGTTGTCCTTCTATCAACTTGCAGCTGTGTCACATGGAGTGAGCCACAAGATCAGTCTCATCACTGCATTCTGTGTAGTTCTGTTGCCATGGCTACTGTAAAGTCAGTAGTGGCCTCTTTTCAAATTATTGTAAAATAAACACCAGCTGGAACACTATGTAAATATCTCTTGGAGAAATGTAAAATTCACTATGACTATAGTTTAAATTATAAAAACTGTGGAACATGTGTTAATCAATTGAGTGCAAAACATACCAGTCTTCTATTAAATCATTCAGCTTACACTTTCAATTGTTGGTTGGTTAGGGTGCTGTTTCTCAAGAAATTCTCTAGTGCAAAAAGGATGACAGACAAATTAAGTTCCTGTTGAAATTATCAGATGAAAAGGAAATAAACAACAGTAGCTGATCAGTGCTACACAGTACCTCAAACACAGACATAACTCACGTTTTGGCTTCTTAAGTTGCTTTTTTTATTTTGCCACTTGTTTCAAAATAAATTACTGTTACAAAGTTCTAATGCAGTGGTTCCCAAACTTTTTCTGCAGGGCCCCCCTTTCTGATGATTAAAATATTTTCGAGCCCCCCCACACTGACACAAAGATACAAATCCTTTGTTTCTAAACTCCACCGCGCCTTAAAACGTGGTTAATGAGAAATCTTTTTCTGAACGGTAGAATTCTGTTATCTAAAGCTGAAGGAATCTCTAGATCTATGTGTCTCTGTCTTTAGAAATGCCAAAGCACATCTCTAACATATTAAACAAAACATGATTTGATTTTATTTGGAGGAAAAAATGTCATTACTTTAGGAAAAATGTTTTGTGTATCACCAGAAAACATGGGGGCATGGATGTAATAACCTTTGAAACTTTAAATAACTCTTTTAAAATAAAGTAATTTATTGAAAGGGGAAGACAATATCTGGAATGCATTTCCCAAATATATATTTGACACAATGGGAGGCATTAAATTCTTGCTAAAATGTAATTGTAAAATTGAAAAATTACCCACAAAACTTTCAAACTTTTACAAAGAAGCCCTGCAGGCCTGGAAACTTGTTTATAAACATAATTTTTGTCCAACAACTTGTTTTATTTGGAATAACAGTAATGTACAATACAAGAATAAACCACTTTTTTCCTAGATGGTATGATAATGATATTGTTTTAATCAGACAACTTTTCAATTCTCATGGACATCTTCTGACGTATGAAGAATTTCTTTTAAAATTCGGTATTCCTGTTCCACCCAGAGAATATGCAATAGTGTTAGATGCCGTTCCAACCAGTCTACTTCAACTGTTTAAAGGGATTTATAACACAAGTCAATTAAGAACCCAGACATTTTTTTGGACAATGTGGATATTTGTGTTAATTCAGTTTCCAATAAACAAATAAGAAATCTTTTACATACCACAACCTTACCTGCTGGGAGGTTTTATTGGGAATCCAAATTTGTGGAAATAGAATGGACTTATGCTTGGACTATTAGTAATAAATACTGTCTAAATAACAAAATAAAAGAGGTGTCCTTCAAAATATTGCATTGTATATATCCTGCCAAAAAAACTTTGAGTAGATTTGTTGTGGACATGGACCTGTTTTGTTCATTCTGTGGAACTCAGGAGGAAACTATTTATCATCTGTTTGTGGACTGCAGACATACAAATAAGGTTTGGATTGAAGTGGGAAACTATATTGGAAATATAACTACACAAACTGTTACATTTTTAGATAAAGACATTATTCTGGGTTACATTAATGTCAAAGTAGACAAAGATTGTATCTTCCTTACACAATTGTTTTTATTATTGGCAAAATTCCATATCCATAAATGGTCAAACTCCAAACCTAAATTCCAGAAGTTTTTGAGTGAAATCAATCAGTACTGTACCATTATCAAACATCTGCAAAACCAAAAAGCAATTCGAACTAATTTAATTTTTGAAAGATTTAAAATTTATTAAACCCCAAAGATTTTTGAAGTAATAATTCTTTTTGTCTTATGTTGTATATATTTATATACTTTTTGTTTTATTTCTTATATTTTTCTGCAATATGTACACATTTCAATTCCCCCTGAGACATTCACATTGTTATTGTATTATGTTGTCTGTCAAAAAAGTATGAAAAAAAAAAAAAAAACTCCACCGCGCCCCCCCTGCAATACCCCCCAGTTTGGGAACCACTGGTCTAATGACAATAAGAGCTGAAAAATATACAGTGAGGTCAATGAGTATTTGATCACCCTTTAATTTAGCAAGTTCTCCCACCCAATTTTCATCATAGGTGCATTTCCACAGTGAAAGAAACATTCAGAAATCACGTTGTACGATTTTTTTAAACAATTTGTATATTACTGTGACAAATAAGTATTTGATAATTTGATTACCAGATAGATTTCTGACCAGCAAAGACCTGCTTGTTCTGCTTTTAAATAGTCCAACTCCACTCTGCTCATGATTCTAAATTAGTGGCACCTGTTTGAGATGGTTAGCTTGCTTAAAGACACCTGTGCACCCCACAATCAGTCAGAAGTCTAACTACCAACATGGGCAAAACCAAAGAGTTGTCAAAAGACACAAGAGACAAAATTGTAGACCTTCACAAAGCTGGAAAGGGCTACGGGGCAATTCTGCGATTACCACGGGCACCACTGTCACCTTCCAGTTAGGTAATATACCTAACTGGTGAACCAGTTGGTACTCCTGTAAGCATTCTTGGTCGAATCAAATTCCTTACAACCAGTTAAAACATTTTTTTAGTGGTTTAACAATTACTCTGAATGTAGATATGGAAAAAGTTGAGTGCTGTTTGCGTTCACAACAACTTTTCCCCTCTTTATCAGAGGTTATCCTCCTTTTTAACTTACTCAAAAAAACTGAATTGTTTGTCTCAGCGGCTTTCAGTACATTTCCTAGTTATTCCAACATAGTTTCCGATTCCATCAGTAAGTTATTAAGAAATAGACAATTTCCTAAGTAGAGACTAAAGACAACAAACTTCTGAAGCTATTTTACTGGTGTGTCCTTTTGAAGTAACAATGGCATAGTTCCTGTCCAACCAGTTACCAATGCCCTAAATTATTTTTCAATGACAGCTGCAGACCTACATGCTTAATTAAGCCTAGCACAGTAATTTGGATTTCCAAGTCAGTTGTAACATTGACACAAACAACACTATTTTATGATCCCAGTTTAACTTGGCTAAAAAGTTATTTCATTAACCACATGTTATAATTTCTAATTAAAGAATATCGTGTTGTTTGGTGTTTTTATATCCAGATTTAATTACATCATTGCTGTTTCTATATATGTGAAAATATACAGTCAGGAAGTTGCTAAAGGAAGAATTACTTATTTTATCTTTCCTTATTTGACCCTAAACATACTTCTTTGTGTTGTACTTTATTAGGAAAATCTCAAAACAGTGCTTAAGAAATATTTCAAACAAACACTAATACAACTTCATAATAATACACTTCATTTTTTTTCCATTTTCTCAACCTGTAGATTTTATTCACAGAACTAAGCTTCACTGTTGTTGCTGCCTTCTTAGTTAATATGTTGGGAAAGCAATGTTGCTTGAAAATTGATCAAAATTCATTCAATAAAGCATAAAATAGTTTGTTAATGCTATAACTGTTGGAAAAATGTATATACGTTATCTCTTATTTGCTTTGAGCATTACCTAGCTATGTAGGTAATATAATAATGCATGCAAAAGTGTCTGTGTCCAAGTTTGTTTTTACAGGAAGGTGAAACTTGTGGGACGAGACCGACTATCTTAGCGTCTTCCCAGTACCCGTGAAGGCTATGTGTTATTTGTGTCAAGACCAGAATCAAAGGCCGCTCTGTGTCAGTTATCCATGAGAAAAGACTTTGCAGGTCCCAAAATGATGTGGGAAGACTGTGAAAAGATGGACATGTTGCAATTAATGTTTTCTTATGCGCTGCAGCTGTGTTTTATCCATTTCCCCTCCTTAGAGCTCAGCGCATGTGTAAATTAGGGACTACCCAATAAACGTAATAAAAGAGGAAGCGACAGAATATGCGCCAGAGCGAAGAGAGATTGTTGCTGGGTATTATCTCTGTCCGTTCTCCTCATAAAAGGTACCTTTGGTCTGTTGTCTTTCTTTCCTTATGTTGTTATTCTGATGTTGCAGGTTGTTTTAACCCAACAATAACTACTAAAAGTCAGACACACTGTACTACTGACTGTACACTCAGCACTTTGTGGACCTCCAGCCTGTGAGAAGGGAGCTTTGCTGCAAACAGTCTCCACTGCAGCTTGGTGCTCTTCCCCACCTGTTTTGTAGTATGCTGCACTTTGAGGTTTTTGTTATGTTTAAGTGAAGCTGTTGGGGTGAACTGCCATTTTCTTTCACATATGATTTCTCCTGTTTATGTTCGTCTAGGGTGGTTAGTGTTTTGTCGTTCATTTTCCCTTTTCTTTCTTTCACAGGTAAAATTTAATATTTCAGTTAGGTGGGGTCTTGTTTGTTAATTTGGCCTTGGAACGTGAAGCAAACAACAAACAACTTTTCATTTCCAAAATTGTCACCAGTATCGAAGATACAAATCTTAATGGTTTTTAATAAATATATATGGTATATTTTGTCCCAATAAACACAGGTCTTACAGTTTTTTTATATATATATTAGCCTCACCAAATTTCATTTGCCTGTTTAACTGGTGTTTTGACTGTATAAAACCTTACCAGTATTCTTTTAATTTAAAGAGAGAAACCTTAGTTCAGGGGTGTCCAAAGTTTTTTTGGTGAGGGCCAAATACGGAAAAATGAGCAAAGGTCCGGGCTGCACACAAGAGGTGACATGTTGACACATGATGTGAAGAACATTGCTCTTACTGGGAGCAGTGATGCTGATCTGTGCCACATAAAACAAGCGCAGTTCAAAATGAAACATTCACTCAGACAATGAAACCTCATTCCAACCAGTTCAGAACGGGTTTATTGAGCAGCTGAAGCCAGCAGATCTTTACATACGTAGCCGTTAGTGTGGTTGACTGGCAGAGTGCACGATTTTGAAGATTATAAAGAGTCAAAGTCCTGTTTTTTCTCAGAAAAGTAGACCAAAAAAGAGGCTTATGGGTGACCAACGAGGACAATTTTAACATTAAACGCACACAATTTAAAAAGCTTCATTTTATAATTACACTCTGTGACAAAATGTGCAGCTTAGAACAAAAAATAATTCCAAAAACAAAACAACAAGTTCTTTTTTACATAAAGGAAATACTTTTTCATAGTTCAGAATGCTATTTATTAAAATGCTCCATCCTCCGAACACACAATATATCGACCCCCCCCCCACACCTCCGCTCTGTGCCCACACACTGATCTCCTCCTGCACGCGTTCCTCCCTCTCTCTCTCGTGGCACGCGGAGCGCTCAGGACACACCCACTCCGCAGCACACCTCTCTGTGACTGACTCCATTTAGTGTTGAAACTGAGAAGTGCAACAGCGCCACGTGGAGGCCATATTCAACTATATTTTCAAAATTTGCTGCGTGCCAATAAAAACAGACCCACAGGCCACAGTTTGGCCGCGGGCCGTAGTTTGGACACCTCTGCCTTAGTTATAAGTCAAATTCTGTTCCTTCCAACACTGCAATTGCAGACGTTTTGAGAAAGGCAGCACCTTCGATTACAGCCTTTGACATCCACCTCAATTCTATTATTGTTGATGGCATAAGTAAGAACATTACTGACACAGGAACATTTTTATTTTCAACCATATTTTACCAATGCAATCCTCTTTTTTGCCTTGCAGATGTGTCACGTGGAGTAAGCCACAAAATCAGTTTCATCACTGCATCCTGTCTAGTGCTGTTGTCATGGCTACTCTTCAATCAGATGTGGCTTGTATGTGATTGATTGTAAAAAAAGGGAAAAAACATAAGCTGATGATGGAGTGAAGGCCTTCTCAATAAAATCATAGATATGGCATGAAAAAAACGTAAAAATAGGGTGTAGAATAGGCTACCACAAACACTGATGGTGTGTGATATTGAGCATTTGTGCATTTGTGTAAAAGCACTTGTGTATTTTCCAAAATGGCGTGTTATTTCCATAACAATAATACACTGAAGGTCAATTGTTTTTGTGAATCTGAAGGTATATTTGTAAAAGCTTGCAAGAAGTATATATTTGGACCTTTTTGAAATTTTAACAAGCATCTACTTTCTACTGAAAGTTTTAAACTATTTTTGTAATGCATACACCAAAATGTTCCAGTAAAAACAGGTGTGGAAACCATCCTGATGATTAATATTTTCCATGCTAACAAAGACTCCTCATTAATTTGGGCTGAGACAGACTTTTGGTAACCAGGGGGGTATTCCAGGAAGCATGTTTAAACTAGCCCGACTTTAAGCCTGAACTCTGGCTGAAATCCGCCTGAACTTGCTTACTCGGGGTATGTCCGTTCCAAAAGACTGGATATGAGTTGGCATAATTACACTCGACTTGGTAACCCTGGGTTAATGGGCGTGCACAGCAGGTACATAAAGACATTCTCAATAGATCGCCGTTTTCTGGAGTCACCATGGAAACACGTGGTGACAAAAAAAAAAAGACAACGCTATACTTCAGTGAGACGGAGTCTGAGATTTTAATGACGGCGTATGAAGATTACTCGTCCATCAAAAAAGTAATACGGCTGCATCATCAGTAAAAGAAAGAGTTTCTGCGTGTAGAAAAAGAGCAGACAAAGTAAACGCACGAGTTTCTGATCTTGTTTGCATTTTCCTTGTGACGCATATAAATATATAACGTATCCAATTTTGCCAACTTAAATAAATTAATTCTATTGGTGACAAAAAATTGAGTTAAATTTATTCAACCTAATTTCTTACGTCTATAAAACTCAATAATTGTTTATACAACTCAAATTTATTTATTTATCTAACTAAATGTCATATTACTCCAATTCAATTGATCTTTTTTCCATCTTAATTAATTATATTTCTTGAACTCTCAAATGCCTAAGTTTGAGCCGGCAGATATGCTCATTTTTATAACAATAAAAAAGACGGGGGGGATGCACGGAGTGCAAAAATTCGTTAAAGAATGTACCGTCATTGTTGTTTCAACTGTAGTTTGTAGGGGTGCTATATAAACTTATCATCCTCTCCTTCACTCTCTCTCATGGTGCAGAGACGTAAGCTCAGTAGGGCAAAATAACTCGGCAAAACACAGTAAAACAGCTAAACAACTAAACACATTCGGTCAAAAACCCACACTTAAACCCAAATCCGTCCAGACAGGCAAAGGGAATGATATCCCAGAATCCTTTGCGGTGCCGATCTAACAGCAGCACCAAAGTTACACCTACTTAATTGAATTAAAGTAAAATAACTGTCTGAAAACTACGCGTAATTTTTAAACCGAATTACAAAAAAAAATGATTTATCTTAACCAGGGGTCGGCAACCTTTTTTACTCAAAAAGCCATTTCGGACCGCCCCTAATGAAAAAAAAAGCACCCGGAGCCACAACCCGTTTTGACATCATTAAATATATTATGCATATATATTATATCAAGGGTGCTCATTACGTCGATCGCGATCGATTTTCAAGGACATAAGTGTAGATTGCGGGCCAGAAAAGATAAAAAAAAGTACTTCTTTCTTTTCATCTTCATGTTTATTTGTTACATGTTTATTTCAACATTATTGTTTATGTACTGATGATTAAAAACTACACAGTGAGTTTACATAAAGATACTTTTGTATTAACAGATGAGGCGTTTTATTACAAAGACAGAAAGCAGCGACCATCGTATTCATGCTCTGCTGTAAACGGTGCAATGCGGGGAGCGTGGCATATTGTGAGGCATTTGGCGCTGCTGGCTCCGTACGAAGCGCGCGCCTCGCAGCTTCCTTGATGAGCTCGTATTTATCGGGCGAGAACTGCAGAGCTTATAGCAGGAGGAGACACGCGGAGGCTTTAATAAACTCCGGTTGCTGGACTTCTACCGGGGACATGATGTGCCGCGGGGAGAAAAAGACGTTCTGAAGGCAGAGTTTGCGCTGAGTGCATTTAAACTCGCGTCTGCAGTGACGTATGTGTCAGAGGATGTCCGATTGGCCATTCTGCATGTCAATCAAGTCCCGTACTTTTCGGTGAGGATTTTGATTGGCTGGTAGATTTTCAAGAAACACTCTCTTCCCCTTCAATCTCCCCCACTTCCCCGAAGATGACCGGTCGATTGCAACCGACACAACGAGCTCCCCTGCTCTGAAACACACATCACCGCACACGGGAGTCCAAAACACCGGCGCAAACTCTCCGTCACCAGAAAGCCGCTCCCCGCTCGGCGCCACGCCAAGCCCCCGGCAGAAAATCACTCCAGACCCGGAGTGTTTATTGAAGCCGCCCCGCGTGTCTCCTCCTGCTATCAGCTCCGCAGCCCTCGCCGACAAACACGAGCCCACCAAGGAAGCTGTTTTTTACGTGGCACGTGCCTCGCACGGAGCCAGCAGCGCCTTTGAAATGCCATGAAAAATGAACAAACTAAAATAAATTTGAATTTTTATAAAATACTCAAAGTCACAGGGAGCCACAACAGAAGGATGAAAGAGCCACATGTGGCTCTGAAACCATGGGTTGCCGACCCCTGATCTTAACTGAAGCAAATAATTAAGTTAGATCAAAGTAAAAAGGTTTCTCTTTCCAACATCCATATGTGGTCTTATCACCCTCTCACGGTGGAAAAAGTATTATCTGAGATTCTTCATCCACTAAATAATCTTCAAATGGACACGTCATGCTGCTTCACCTCTCTGTAAACAAACTAACCTTCAACTAAACCTGCTCCAGACCAGGTTATGTTCAAAGCATGAGTTGCCATGGCAACTTGACCTACCCTGAAAAATACCTCTGTTTCTGGAACCAAAAGCTTAGGTTATCAACTTCCTTAGCCTCAAACTTACCGTGGGAGCTAGCATAACCTGCTTTCTGGAATACCCCCCAGTTCTAATATAAACAAAAAGTTGAATGATAAATATTGTTTGCTTTTTCTTGAGGCTCAGGCTTACCAGGACTTTAGCACTGCAAACAATTTTCATGCTTTTAAGCAAAAATTTGACATGCCATCATGCAGCTACCATAAAAAAACGTAACTGATGGACTGATATTTGCATGTCAGATAATATTCTTTAATCAGACAATATTTGATGTACCCTGTTCTGTTGATGGGGGGTATTCCAGGAAGCAGGTCATGCTAGCTCTCACGGTAAGTTTGAGGCTAAGGAAGTTGATAACCTCAGTTTTTGGTTCCAAAAACAGAGGTATGTTTCAGGATATGCTCAGTTCCCCTGGCAACTCATGCTCTGAACATAACCTGGTTTGGAGCAGGTTTAGTTCAAGATTAGTTTGTTATGAGAGAGGTGAAGCAGCACGGCGTGTCCATTTGAAGAGCACATAGTTGATGAAGAAGCCAGGATCATACGGGGCTTTTTCCGCCGTGAGAGGGTGTTAAGACCACGTATCGATGTATTTTCGTTTCCAAATGATTATTTACTGGAGCGTTATCGTTTTTCTAGAGACTACTTAATTTATTTAACAAATCTTTTGAAGCCGTTCATATCGAACGAGACACATCAGGGAGCAGCGCTGAGCACCGAGAACATTTTATGCATCGCCCTTCGTTTTTTTGCGACAGGGAGTTTCTTATACAGCATGGGTTATGCAGAACATGTGGGAAAGGCAACTGTGTGTCGGGCAGTTCGGACAGCATGTCTGGCACTCAAACGCCTCCTGGGATATTTTGTGCAGTTTCCTGGCCATAAACCACTGAGGGTCATTAAAGAGGAATTCCACAGAATAGCAGGTTTGTCCCTTATTGACATTTACACACTGCTTTATCGATAGATCTATACAATTTTCAGTCACAATCATACTAAATTATGTATCCTCCTATTTCAGGGTTCCCAAATGTGATTGGGTGCATGGATGGAACACACGTTCCTATTAAACCTTCCAGTCAATGAAGGAGATTATGTTAATAGGAAGTCCATGCATAGCATCAATGTGCAGGTAACAATATATGGCAGTTGTATCATAATTCCTATCATCCTTTCTTCATACTGATTACTGTTCCCACCATATAGGTAATATGTGATGCCACCCACCTCGTCACAAACATAGAAGCCAAATGGCCTGGTTCTGTTCATGATGCCAAGATATTTAGAGAGTCATCATTGTGTCCCAAATTCCACCAAGGTATAAATCGCTTTACGTTCCTTATACAATGTCATGCATTTAATGTGATGTGAATTATACAATTTAACTGCCATTATAGGACATTTCAATGGCTACGTACTGGGGGACAGGGGGTATCCTTGCCTGCCATTCCTGATGACCCCCTACCCTGAACCTCAGCCTGGACCACAGGCGCATTTTAAACCTGGCACACAGCAGAACACGGGCCAGGGTGGAGATGACCATAGGAATCCTGAAAGCTCAGTGCCTACGTGGGCTCAGGGTCACACCAGAGAGGGCATGTGACATCATAGCTGCATGTGCCGTACTGCACAACATAGCCACCATGAGAGGTGAGAGGGCCCCCCCACCTCTTGAAGAAGACGGCCCAGAGGATGCCCCATTGGACCATGCTGACCTAAGAGATGGCAGAGTGGTACCGGACATGATCAGCTTACATTAAGTCCAATAAAAAAAAGAAAGCATGACTCAAAGGCTTATGTCTTTTATTTCTTTATTTGCTGTAATGGAATAAAGTGACTTTATTGCTTAATTGTCTATTAAACAATTAACAGATGAAATATTCATATATGTGTCTCACCTTCAGCTGATGCTCCAGCAATTCTATTTCAAGGTCACATTTACGGATCTTACGCTGTAAATAGACATGATTTCAGTAAACAGTAAATTTATACCGTATATGTAATAATAATTGATTATCATTAGAACCATGATAGATTAACCAGAAATTATTGCTACACATTGCAGATCATAAATAAATCAATAGCTTATTGATTGTAATTTAAACATTTCAGTAATCATTATTGCACATTACAATGTAACAATCAGTGGTTGTAATTAAAAGAGCTTTGATAATTTCACCACAATCAAGTTCACATATGGATTTGGAATTATTCAAGCACCTGTTGATCCTTAAATCTTCTCTTATCTTCATATCCTGAAATAAGAGTTTCTTTATACATTTTCTAAATATTTGAATATTTGAACATTGTTTGAGCTCTCACATTAAACTGTTCCAAAGTTTAGTTCCACACACCGACACACAGAAACTTTTCTTTGTGGTTCTTATCAATTTGATCTTGAAGTTCCTACATCCCCTCAGTCTGTAGCCTCCTACATTTTCTAAGAACTGTTATTTGATGTTGGATGGCAAATACTCCCAGCTGGCTCTGTATAAAAGTTGCGCAGTGTAAAAACTGGGTCACAACAAGTGCAGTTTTAAAAGTCTCTAATGATAAAATAGATTATCGATGATCAAGATATCCGCTTATGTAACTCTGACGGCTCGTTTTGAAGTAGAAAGAGAGGATGTAGTGAGTCTGATAATTATTCCCAAATTTCTATACAGTAGGTGAAATATGGTAATATTAAAGAACAGTACACAATAAATATCTACTGTTGTATCCTAATATATGTTTAGATTTATTTACGATTGAAATACTTTTTGAGACTTTAGTTTGTATGTGTCTGATGTGTGGCTTCCAAACTTAGTTTGTCATCGATAAAAACCCCTAAGAATTTGATTTCTGTAACACGTTCAATTAAGACATTATTTATTACAATTGAGAGCTCTTTATTTGCGTTGTAGTTTCCAAAACATCACTTTGGTTTTATTTAGGTTCAAAGTTCATAGTTTTATATTATTTAATTCTGTGCTCACTACCTTTATAAGTTCTTTGATTGTCTGTAGAATAGAATATATTTGTGTCATCAGCAAATAATATGAGTTTCATGCTTTGAAACATTGAATATATCATTTATGTAAATATTGAATAGCAGCGGGCCCAGAATTGACCTCTTGTGGGACACTACAACTTATCTCGTTGGTTTCTGATGTATATTCATCAATCTTGACAAATTGTTTTCTTCCACAAACAGCTTTTGACCTGCTAACGCTAGTCCTCTTATCCCATACACTCCCAGTTTGTCGTGGGCGAGATGTCATGATTGAGAGTGCTCAAATGCTTTTGTCAATGAAAATTCCAGCTGCATATTTCTTTTGTCCAGAGCATTTGTGATTTCCTCCACAGCGTCAATGATAGCCAATGATGTTGATCTATTTTCTAAACCGGCTGGTTTTCTATTTATAATGTTATATTTTTCAATAAATAAAAGCTAATTATCAATGAACATTTTTTCTAAAAATTTTTGAGAATTGTAATGAAGAGAAATATGGTCTATAGTTTAAATTGGTGTTTGTTCCACTCTTATAGATAGGAATCACTTTAGCAATTTTCATTTGGACTGGGAATCTCCTAGTTTGTAATGATAAGTTCCATATGTACGCTAGAGGCTTAGATACACTATGAATGACTTTTTCACCACCTTCATATCTATATCCTCACAATCTTTGCTTTTAATGAATATTCACAATTGATATCACTTCATTTTCATTCACATCAGAGAGAAAGATTGAGTGTGGATCCTGTCGATGGGTGGGCTATTGTCTTGCTAGTTTTGCATTTTTGGACTTCCGCTGCCAACTCTGACCCACGCTTATGTGCTTGTAAAGCTATTGAGACCGTTTGCTGCTCCGTTGCTGTTCTGCTTGAGCCTTCTCATCTGTAAAGTATCTTCGCTTTTTGTCCCATGATGTTATTTAATATTTCCCAAACTCGCTTTATGTTGTATTTATTTTCATTCAGTAGATTGTTGAAGTACACTTTTTTACTGTAACGTGTTATTTCAGTTAGTTTATTTTTATGACTTATATCTTTGTTCACTTTCTTGTCCTCTGTTTTAAGAATTTTTATAGAGGCTTATTTTTCTTTTACAAGCATTTTGTAGACCGGTGGTTAAATCAGGGCATTTGGCATATTTTAATTTGAAATTATAAATTGACAGTTCTTTTGGTAAAGATCAAATATTTCTAAAAACATTTATAAGCAATATCGACATCTTTCTCTCTGCACAGTTCCAGTTTTGTCGATAAGTCATTATTCAGAGCATTCATGGTTTTTTCTACTTAGCCTTTGTAGACTGGATTCTTTTATAATTTCTTTAACTTCAAGATTGATGTCAAAGAAAACTGGTAAATGATCAGTTATGTCACATATCATTAGTCCACCTGCATGAGTGTATTCCTATATTATTTGTAAAAATATTAATAATAAGAGGTACTTTGAGTAGTGATTCTGCTGGTCTTATTATGGTTGATATAAACTCACAGCATACATCTCTGCTGATAAAGTCGCCGGGTCACTTTATGTTTGCTGGGGCTTATCAGACTGATATTGAAATCTCCACAGATGTGGTAATTTGCTATTTAGAGAGGTAAACATCTTTCCATCCAGTCACTGAACACTTCTAAGCTTGGACTTCGGCGTAATTTATAAACACAGCTTATAATGACATTTTTCCCCGAATTGTTGGCATATTTCCAATTGTAAGATATTCCAGTATTCCATCCACCATATGATACCATCAATTAATGTGAAACTTTAGACATTTTTTCCATATATATTGCAACTCCTCCACTTTTTATTTACTCTGTTCACACGGTTAAGTTCGTAGTTTAATCAGCAAAGTCAAAGGCCCTTGTCGTGGCTGAACGCAGTCTTCAGATATGGTTATGATATCAAAGGAATGCCCGGCGTTCTGTAAATAGTCCCTTGATGTCTTCGTTGTACATGTTTCGCTGTTAAAGTGAATGATTGACAGTTTTTCTCTAGTTAACAGAGTTTTAGTCATCCATGCTGTAAATATCGGCAGTCCATAATATTAACAGGAAAAGAATTGATCAGGTCGCATGTCTCTAGTTATTATCACTGAATATTTAAGGTCGGTTTGCTCACCATTCAGATCTCTGAGACCTCTTGAAGAAGATTTGCCCAGAGGATGCCCCATTGGACGCTGCAGACCAAAGAGATGGCAGGGTGGTACTGGACATAATCAGCCTACATTACATCCAATAAAAAAAAAGCATGACTCAAAGGCTTATATCTTTTATTTCTTTATTTGCTGTAATGGAATAAAGTGACTTTATTGCTTAATTGTCTATTAAACACCAATAGATTAAAATATTCATATATGTGTCTCACCTTCAGCTGATGCTCCAGCAATTCTATTTCAAGTCACATTTACGGATCTTACGCTGTAAATAGACTCCTAGACAGCCTTGGTATAAATCATAAAGACAAAGTAATTCTGTTGATTGCATTTGACGCTTGCAATACATACCAGATATTAACATAAGAAGATTTATCCGTGAAATGTCTTAATTTTGTTGTTCAAGATATGGTGAGCTGCATTGACCAAGATCTGCAGCAACATCCCCAGCAATACTCTGAAATTGATATGACATTATGTATCTCTGTTTCAAACAGGAATTAACAGGAGTGGCGTAGACACTCTCCAGCATACCTCATGGGGTCTAGGTCTTTCACATTCCGTCACTGCAGATACTTCTGTGTCTTTTCATCCTCATCCTGCAGTGTAATTATGTAAAGATGTTTGATCTACCAAACAGACAACCATGATCAACAACATTAATCACTTACAATTACGACAGACTGTGTGTGATGCAGAGGCTCCACTGCATGTGACTGACCACTGCATCTGCAATAATAATAAAACCAGCTACATCTTCCATGATATTTCACAACACCTAATAAAGGAGAACTAGTATACATTAGGCATCATATGCTATAATATTGAATTAAATATACAATCTGAAATGCATAACACATAAAAGCAATGTTTAAAATGTTTGTTAAATGGTGATACATATTTAATGATTCAACACTGACGACAATAAAATCATCAATTCCTCATGACTAATGTGATATACCTACATTTAACTAAGCCACTAATGTTTGTGGCCACGCCTGAGGTACCCTGAATCCTTCCACAACTGGGCGTATTCCTATTGAGTGGGCCAGTGCCAGCTCCTCAGCCGGTGAGGGAAGGGTGAGGGACTTCATTGTCGACGTGGCCTGTGCCTTTTCTGCTACACAACCACATTATGGAATCTTGTATTTGGCAACATAATTCGCATTGGGTATCTTGATATTAATATTTTACCTTGTTGAGAATGTTTTATGCTTCATCTTGACTTGGGTCAAGGTCCTCTTCGTTTTGGATGTATTACAGCTGATAACAGAGGAACCAAAATCATTAATTAGTTAGATTTATGTAGACTACTTCTCATCTCCCCATAGGCTTTTTGCATCGCTATGACAACGGAAATAAGATTAAATGATTATACTCACGCGTTCACTCTGTCAGTTATTTTTTGCCAGGCAGCCAGTCGCTCCCTCGCTGATGCAGCTGTATTACTTTTTCGTGTTATTATATGTTTGAAATCTTCATATGCTGTCATCAAGATCTCCAACTCCGCCTCGCTGAAGTAGAGGGCTCTTTTTCTCTCCATGCGTTTCCATGGTGACTCGTGAAATCTGCGATCCATTGAGAATGTCTTTATATACATGCCGTGCCCGTGCATTAACCCAGGGTTACCAAGTCGAGCGTAATTACGCTAACTCATATCCGGTCTTTTGGAACCGACATACCCCGAGTAAGCAAGTTCAGGCGGATTTCAGCCAGAGTTTAGGCTTAAAGTCAGGCTAGTTTAAACATGCTTCCTGGAATACCCCCCTGGTTTGAAAAAAACAACAACAACCAAACAGCTTGTTACTCAAATTGTTCTCATGAAGTGAGCAGGACATGCAAACTGCTGCTGACCATCAACAGCTTTGCTTTCATTTGTAAATTTAAAAATAATAGAAGTACTCAGTTCTTCTATTATGTTTGATTAAGTGTTTACAGCCAGGCATAAAGGGCTGAGACCTGTAAATAAATAAGAAATTATTTTTCAGCAAACCAGATGATGGAACGTTGGACTACTGTTTCTGAAGAACTGCAGTAATTCAAAAAGAACAATAGACTTGCCACACCTCTGATAAATGCCGTTTTTCTTAACATGATCAGGTGAATGGAATGAAAAACAATCAACAGTCGTTGATCTGTGCTGAAACACAGACAGACTGGTAAAGTTGCTTTTACTGTACAACTGTGCCAGTTGTTTCAAACGAAATTCCTGTTCCATCACAAAACTCTTAATCACTGAATAGGCTGAATAAAACCAATAACAATAATTTCTGTCTGTTTTTTATAAACAGTATTCCTTATTTTTATCACAAATAAATGAACCAACTTGTTAGAAATTGCGTATACAAAAAGTGCATAGACAATAGAAAGTATCGACTTTGATTATTTTTTTAGGTACTAGTTTAAGACCAAGTTTAATCAAAACAATCAAACAACTGACCTGCCAACATGAACCTTTGCTAAGAGATCCACAGGTCCTGTTCTTAAATCATCACAGCTTTAAAAATGTTTTACAATTGTCCAAGAATATACTTACTGTCCCGATGGGTTGAATAAAGCATCAGTTCAGAGAGAATGTTGACCTCTGGCTGATGGTATGGGAAGCTCCATTAGCTGTCAGCTTCACCCTGCCCTCTGCCAACTCTCTCTCTCTCTCTCTCTTCTCTCTCTCTCTCTCTCTCTCTCTCTCTCTCTGCTGCCCTCTGCTGTCTGTTCTCTTTCCATTGCTACTGCCTTTTTCTTTTTAGCACAGCTGCTTGGACTGATGGGACCTTCAAGCCATCAACCCACTCAACTTGTCAGTATTTAAGACGATGGGTTCTTGACCCAAAAAATGGTTGTCAGTGCTGTGGAAAGCATTATGTTGGTAGTTCCGGGCAGGTCCGGGAGGAGAAGCAGAGAGTCACAGAGAGCAGCAGATCCAATCAGATAATGCAGAATGGTCAAAACTCCAGGAACAGGAGTCTCTCAATCCAGAGATGAACCATACAGAATTTAGAGAACTAGAACCAGTCTCACCCATAAAATCACGAGAGGTGTAGGAATGGGGCAGGCAGTATCCATGGTCAAAAATAAGAAGCAAAGTCCAACGCCAGGAAACAGATGAAAACTTGAAACCATAGTCTGGCTCTGGCCACAGACTTCTGGCAGTGATCTTCTTGAGCATAGCTTGCTTTAAAGGCAATGACAGGTGAGTGTAATCATGCTGATTTCTTTTCACGACATCACAGGTGAAGACAAGGGCAGTTTTATGTTGAAGCCAGAAATGTTGAACTTATATGTTCAGGCATAAGCAATTTCATACACAAAACTCAAGATAAAATCATTGCTAAAAAAAAAAGAGTTAACCTTGTGTTCAGAATGGAGTTACAGATGTGTATACATGAAGACACATTAATTAAACTGAAGATAAAAGAAGTTAATAAAAGCTTCTTAAAGCAATAATTTAATGTTTCAACATGTCAAAAGTATGCACCGACTCAAGTCTGCCTTAATAATCCAACAGCGACTTTTTGTGATATAAAAACATGGTATTTTTCCAACAATTGAAGAAGATGTTTAAGAAATAAAAATCAATGTTGCTCCCTTTTTAGCCTCTTTGAAGCATTTTCTTGAGTCCAAGCAACTGCGCTTCATCAAATATTTTGCAAATGGTAGGATAAAAAATCAGTACATCACAAATTAAATGTTGCAATGAGATGGATGCTTGCATCAGAAGTTTCAATCTGCAAAGCTATTTAGTTACTTTTATTTTCAGCGGGCTATCTTTAAAGTTGCCTGAGGCCACATAAATCCCTAAAAAATATCTGTTTGGAATTACATTTTTAAAAAATATGTATTTTCCAAACATTTTTTTCACAACATATTTTCAAAAGTCAGACTATAAATGACTGAAACCAAATTCTACATTTCAAAAATTAAATGATTGATAATAAAACACACGTGTACAGCCACTGGAGCTTATCTCAGCTAAAAGACGGTAAAAGCAGGATTCAACCTGGACAAATTTGCCAATCTTTTGCAGGCCACACACTAGAACAGGCAACCACATACAATCAATTCCAAGAGAAAAATCAACATGAAGTAATTAATTAATGAACAGAGTATAAACCATGAAAGACTGACTGAGTTGAGAAAACTCTCTGAAGCAGTCAAAGAACAGAAAACTCCACAAAAAAACCTAACCTTGATTTAAAAGACATTCTGTCCATGAGGTGACAACCAATTCAGTAAACTTCCATCATCCGTACATCCATTTTTTAAACTCCCTTAATCCCTTTTGGGTCAAAGGGCAACTGGAGCCCTGACTACTGTTGGGTTAAGGCAGGGTACACCCTGGATGCTTCGCCAGTCTATCACAAGGGGTACAACCACACACACTCACATGCACACCTAATGAACAATTTAGTGTCACCAATTACCCTATGAAGCATGTTTTTAGATTGTGGGAGGAAGCTGGAGAGCCCAGAGAAAACATATCATACCACAGGAGGGAGCCAAAATACATGCTAGGGTTTAAAAACAATGATTTTTTTCAAATCACGTGGTCAGTGGTTTTGAAAGATCCAGCGAAAAGTAATTTATTCCTATATTCCTGGTAAATAAGTGAGATTCTGAAGATGGAATGGGAACTAGAATCTACAACCAGACAGCAATCGTTGGAAATTTTACCAATTTAACAAATATTTTTAACTGGACTGAAATGGGCACTAGAGGGAGTTTTGGGTTAGATAGTAGTAAAGTAGGTTGCAAATATTTTGTTAAGGATCTTTGAAACAAACAGTAGACTTTAGATGGAACAAAAGTTACTGAAATTGTTTGGATCAGACTTGAATTTCTTTAACATCGAGGGGACAGCAACAGGTTCAAAAACTGATGGAACAAATCCAAAAGAGAGATGAGTGAATGATTGCATAGATGAGGAAGAGCAGAGATGAGAGGCATGATTCAACAAACTCTCAAGGTTGGGTGTTGAGCTGCCATGTAGAGGCTTTTGATTTCAGAAGCATCAGTGGGTTCAAATAGGAGAAAGGGACAGAGTTGAGAATTTGATCAGAGGAGATGATACATTTTTTCAAATTGCTGGTTGAAATAAAACATGGAGGAATTACAGGTGTCTACTGAATACATTAAGACTGTTTAGTCAGAGAGAATTAGGTGTTAAATTGTGAAAAAGGGTCTTAGAGTTGCCTTTATTAGAATGAACGATGTTGGCATGGTGAACTGATTTTACCAAGGCAGTAGTTCATTAGAAATTTACATCTGAGTTGGACTTTTGCTGCAGAGTAAGACCGCACCCCACTTCCCATCATCCATCTATTTAGAGTCTCTCCAGCTAGCTTACAGCCACTGTCATCCTAAAATTACCTGTCAATAAAAATGGTGAGCAATGTCGTTTTTTTTATCTGCTCCTGATACACAACAATATGAATAAAGAAATACTCTGAAATGCAATTTTTAAATTAATGTATTTAGTATATGTCCTCCATCATGAGAAAAATGCCACAAGAACATGTTAAAAACGCCAAAAACAGGACATTTATCGGTGGGTTTCCAGAGTTCATGGATGTACTAGGGGCAGAGAGGGTCAAGGAGACAGTCTGAGTTTTCAGTGGAGCAAGTGCATTAAACACTTTACAAGGTTGTATTGTTATAACCAAATATTCATCATTGAAGGAAAGTTTGTCTTGAAGGAAAAGGAGGACAAAATTGAAGATAGAGTCAATATTAACGCCATTAATCTTCCAAAAATCGATGAGACTTTGTGACTTGATTGGGGATGAACAGAGTGGAAATTTATTATTTGTATTTATTAACTTTTATTTAACCAGGATATTCCCATTGAGATCACAAACCTCTTTTGCAAAGGAGTCCTGGCCAATAGGCAGCCACAATTGCTTACAAATACATTAAAACATTGAGACACTAAGACACTGTAAACACTAAAACATTTTACCAATAGGAGAAGGTATGTGTTATGTTGTGTTATGTTATGTTGCAGCTAGAGGGAGCAATACCAGCATATTAGATCAGTGTTTTTTTAACCCTGGTCGTCTGGGCACAACAACCTGGATGTTTTCCATGTTGCCTTGCTTATGCAAACCTGATTTAGCTTGTCATTAAGCTATGCAGAAGGCTGAAAATGTCAGTCATCAAAGGCAGGTGTCTTTGAGCAGGGTGTGATTGAAAAAATGCAGGGCAGTCTATAGACCAGGGTTGGGAAACACTGCAAAAGATTAAGCCCAGAATGTGGCCTTTTTTTGTTTCATGGAATCCATGACTCGAGACTCTCCCTGGTAAGTGGAAGGTTGGATGTAAGCCAAAGACTCCCAGCAATATTACATGATAGGGAGGATAAATGCAAATTCTAAAAGTTATTGAGTATTTTTTTTTTGTAAATTGTAAACTATAGTAATTAATAAGTGTGCTCATAAATTGTGTGTGTGTGTCTGACTATTATTTTTGAAGGTAACACGTTGATGACACAGGTTCTGTATATATTTGTCAAATAAATGACGATTTATCGTATTTCGGGCAGATACTCGCCGCAGTGTTTTACAGGTAAATACCCTAGGGCGGTTCAGTCAATTAACTCACCTGCTCAGCGTCCTATTTAAGCTCAGGTGCACAGTCGTTCATTCTCTTTCTTACCTTCAGCGCTCATTCTTCGCCCCACCCTCCTCCCCGGCTTCCACCTGTGGGCTCCGTAAAGGGGGGGTTTTGTTACCCGAATGTTTTATGGAAATTTGTCATGGAATTGAACGGAGAAAAATTTTGCTGATAGCAAAAAGACTATCAGCAGCAATAATGGCAGGAGTGGGTCCAGGCAGCTGGAACATCAGGGGCGAGGAGGGTGTGGTGTAGAGGTAGAGTGGAAGATTGCAGGTTTGGATCCAGCCCTCCCTGCCTATATGTCAAAGTGTTCTTGGGCAAGACACAACCCCACATTGCTCCTGGTGGTTATAGGTTGTCACCAGTTTTAAGCAGTATGTGAATGCATGAGTGAATAGGACTGTGATTGTAAAACCCTTTGGACTTTCTAGAAGCTAGAATAGCACTGTACAGTGTTCCCATTTTATCGCGGGGCATTCATTACATACATAACCTGTGATGGGTGAAAACCATGAAGTAGGATTAATGGTTGTAGAACCTGGCACTACACTCTGAATACACTTTTCTCAAACAGACAAACATTTTCACACTTTTCTCTTGTTTAAACTCCCAAACATTTATGTCTTAATCATTATGGAATGAAAGCAAAGATCTGATTGTGAACTGAAAAAAATCGGTGAAAAAGCAAGACAGCAAAACTTGAACTGCAATATAGCAAGGGAATACTGTATAAGTAAATGCCATTAATTATAAGGAACACAGATGAGGTGAACAGAGTTAAAGACATTGGTAGACCTCTCAATTATATCTGGTGAATTACCATGACACCAAAGTCTTCTGAGCAACCTGCAGACTAACTACAAAGTGTTTCTGTTGACTTAAAAAGTAAAAAAAAAAAAACAAATATATATATATGTATGTGAGAATTTTGATAAAACGCTGACGCAGTTCAACACTAAGAAAATGTCTCACTGGATCCAACATTAAGACTTGAATGACTTGTTACACTTCCATAGAAATTGTTTGTTACTTTTGACTTGCAGGTCAAAAAGCACATGCACAGGCTTGTGTGTGGCACGTCCAAGAGAAGAGTGGTTTTCCACCAAAAATCTTTCATTTCTTTTCTATCAGAAGAGTCAAATTCCTGCTGTTGACAAGTTATGACATGAAGAAGGATGTGGTATTCACTTGTTCAGTTTCCTGTCTGTCATCATGCCAAAAAAAAATGAGATTAGTTTGTTAAACAAGTTATCTTTAAGTTATTTGGAAAATTGAAGAATGATCCAAATAGGGACTTAAATTAATGAGCGGCTGTAGCTCAGGCGGTTGACCTGGTTGGTCAATGATCGAAGGGTTGCTGGTTCGATCTCCGCTCCCCCCGGTCACCCTTCACCCTTCCTGCCTCCAGCGTGACTCCATTCGAGTGTGACCATAGGCGTGAACTGGCAGCCAAATGCAAACTGTCATCACCAAATAGGAATGAGGAATGTGTCATGATCGGACTACTAGGGAGACCCAGATGCTGGAACCCGGAAGAAACTCAGGAGGCAAGGTAGAACCAAGATGTTTAATGTTAGAGATGTTCCAGGATCGTAAGGCCAGAGTCAGGGTCTGTGAGCCATCCAACGTAGGCGGAACCGACTTGAGGTGAAGCGGACGTCGTGGACGTCGTAAAAAGGAACGGTAAGGAAGAATATAAGTTAATATTAAAGTAAGAAAAGAATTAAAGTAAACCATCTCGAACTTTCTTTAATCCAATCTTGAGCATTTGGAGAAAAGTACGTATCACTGCAGGAGGCTCCTAACAACAGTATAATGCTTCAACAATCCATCAAGCAGTTCGGCTTTGTGGTTTGATAAAGTCAAACTAAAACATTCTGGCAGATTTGTAAGCAGCATGTGCCACAGAATACAATTTAGAGTCAGTAACCACCACCTGTATTTAAACTTTAGGTGACTTAAATTCAATAAATTCAAATATTTTAAGTGCACTTTATGGTTAAAATTTTTTTGGTAAATATAAAAAAAGAAGCTGTCGAACATTTAATAATTTGAAATCCTAACTCGATCTATTTGAGACCCATGGAAGCAAAAAAAGTTTTAGAAAGCGTCAACGAATTCAAAAACTAAACATCTACAGACTGTAACGGAATTAATATGATGGTGATTAAAAAAGGTCATTGATTCCATTGTTGACTTGCTAACCTACATTTGCAGTTTATCCTTTCAAACAGGAATTTTTCCACAAAAAATTAAAATAGCCAAAGTAGTTCCATTACACAAGTCAGGGGACAAACACCAACTAACAAATTATATACCAGTGCCTTTACTCTGCCAATTCTCAAAAATACTGGAAAAACTGTTCCTCATAAGGCTGGAAATTTTCATAAAAAGACACAAACTAATATCCGACGACCAATATGGTTTCGGAAAAAACAGATCACCATCCATTGCGATTACACAACTAATGTGTAAGTGTTCCTTGATCTGTAAAAGGCTTTTGACACTATTGATCAAAACATTTTAGTAAACAAACTGGAAAGATATGGAAAACGAGGACCAGCATTAAAATGTTTAATCAGTTACATTAATAACAGGCAACAGTTTGTCCAACTAGATAACTGTAAACTGTAAATCATGACACAAGTATAGTTTGTACAGGGGAGAATCTCAGTGAAGTAGTAAAAATAGTAAAGACAGAATTAGGAAAACTAAAACAATGGTTTGACAAAAATAAACTCTCAGTGTTACCAAAAGTAAATTCATGATTTTCGGAAATCGCCACATTCCTGCAGATTTAGAAATAAAAGTTGTCAGTGACTGAAATCAAGTTCCTTGGAGTAATTATGGATGACAAATAAAGCAGGTCAGAGCTAAACTTGCAAAAAGCATAGCAGTTTTGGGAATACGTGCCATCAACCTTCAACCCTCTCCTTTTTCAAGCACACTGTATTGTTTTATGTCTTTTTTAAACCATTGTGTTGATTTTTAATTTCTGTTTG
Source organism: Oryzias sinensis (assembly GCA_037389245.1). Classification (NCBI taxonomy): domain Eukaryota; kingdom Metazoa; phylum Chordata; class Actinopteri; order Beloniformes; family Adrianichthyidae; genus Oryzias; species Oryzias sinensis. The sequence continues at coordinate 7,822,346 of CM074496.1, forward strand.
AAAAAAATAAATAAAACTGAAACTGAATAACTGAGCTTGTGGTGTGGCATTTATTTTTCAAACTTTGTCCAACGTTTTGAAAGTCAGTCTTATACACGTTTTTATTACAACTTCACCAGCTGTCCAAAATGCGCGTCGCTCATCCGGCACAAATGAATTCTTTTCTTTATGTTTTTTTTTTAATTGTTCTGTCCAATAGCTGAGCAAGCAGATCAGATTTATGTTTTTAAGCAGTAATGTATTAAACCTCCAGCTTTTAAGAAATACATTTTAAACATTCATAGATATAGTCATGTGAACTGGTGCATGATCACTGATAAGTCCTGGATGCATCTGAACATTGCAGGTATCCTTCATGGAGGAATTTCTGACTAGCAGATAATCTAACCGGGAGTAAGAGTGGTGAACAGGAGAAAAGAAGGTGAAAGCTTTGGTGTTTTGATGACAGGAGTGCCAAGCGTCTCAGAGACCCATTTTGTCCAAATACTACTTGAGAATTCCAGCTGATTGCCAGCTTTGCCGCTTCCCCGCTGAGCTGAGTTTGTCGACTTCAGGGTCTATCGCAGGATTGAAGTTGTCATGGTGGCCTGTCAGACTCCTCCCCCTCCAGCTCTGCTGCTCATCCCTCTCAGCTGTGACCACTCTACTCATCAGACACCTGCTACTTAAGGAGACCCAGCTTCATCATTCTTCGCCAGTCCGTTAACCCTGATGGTTCTCACCTCATGCCAAGAGTGTCACCTGAATCTCACCTCCTCGAGCAGCAGCTGCCGCAACACTCCTCGACGACGCCACCCGTGTTTGTGAGCCAAAATCTCTGCGCTCCTCTGGATCTTCAGCCACGCCACGTATTGACCTACAGCTCTCCTCAAGATCTGCATCTACGCCACGAACTCTGTCTGGCCTCCCAGCTCTTGGGACTCTGCACGTACGGTACCGTAGACTTCAATCAAGAGCCGCAGCCATGTTACCCACAGCCTCGCCAGGAATCAGCAAGAACTTAAAATAAACTTCTTACTTACCTTTCACTCACCTGTCTCTGCCTCTGGGTTCCAGCGTCTGGGTCCTTTCCGTGTTCTAGTCATGACAGAAGTCTCCTCCTATAAAAAACATGGAGCCAGAGTGAGCCGACAGGGATGTAAAGAGCCTGTGAAAAAAAGGCAGGAGTCATCTACATTTGGGCCATATATACTAGCTATGCAATATTTTGTGTTCCAAATTTATATATTAGTAATCACATATCAGAACTTGTACATTTGCCTGCTCTAAGCGGACTTCACATTAGCCTTCAACACCATCATCCCCCAGCCCCTCATCCAAAAACTGCACACACTCGGACTGACCCCCACTCTATGCAACTGGGTCTTGGACTTTCTGACGGACAGTCCACAGTCTGTGAAGATCCGCGACATCTCCTCCTCCTACTCGATCACCCTCAGCACTGGCTTCCCCCAGGGCTGTGTGCTAAGCTCCCTCCTGTTCACCCTGCTCACGCATGACTGCACAGCGAGTCACCCCAACGAAGGACTAAAGCTGCACAGAGGACTGTGGGTTGCAGCCTGCAGACCACCACTGAGATCTGAGACCAGATACAGGAAACAAGCCTCCCGCGTCTTGAAAGACCCCACTCACCCCTCACACCCTCTGTTCTCCCTGCTCCCCCCGGGAAGGAGGCTGAGGAACAGTTTCTTTCCAGAAGCAGTCAGACTGCCCTCAAACCCCACGGACAACTTGCTAATTCTCAGTGCAATAATAACCATGGGACTGTCCAATACTATAATATATCCTCCACTTTTCACTGGTAAAGCTGGAGAAATAGAAAAAGAGATACAAAAGAAAAAGAAAACAAAAAACATAATGCGTCAGGAAGGGCATCCGGCTTAAAACATTGCCAAGTTTACCATGCGACTCGTTCGCTGTGGCGACCCCTGATGGGAAAAGCCGAAAGAGAAACAACAGAAACATAAAGAGACTGATGGGAGAAAATGATCAACTTAACATGACCAGCTGTTTGGTATGTCTATTAATTTGATCATATTCAAAGTAATTATGTAAATATGTGGACTGAAGTGTGGTGGACTGATATCACCTGAATTCTGGGCCTAGGTCAGCCAGGTGGTGACTCTTTCCTCTCTACGAATGAATTCTAAGGACAGCCGGAGGGGTTTTTTGGTAGATGGTCTTTTGGCTCTCCCAGTATTTCATGGAATCCTGGGACCAGGCAATATTGCCCTCTGCCAGGTATCTCTGTATCTCCTGGAGGTCACCAGCTGTGGCAAGTTTGATCTGCCTGCCCACTTCAGTATCAAGATGTTGCCACAAGTTAAAAAAATTGGATTTTAGTACACAATATCCAAACGGCAACAAACAAATTATGCTAAATAACAAATCTAAAGTTGGTTCAGACAGCTTTTGTTAAGATGTTTCCGGCAGATCCTCAAATGTGCATTCATGGAATTAAATGAAGTATTGAATAAATTAAGAGGAAATAACTATTTATAATTATCAATAAATCAGCTTTGAGTAAACTGTAGAATGACTGTGTCCCAGAGTTCATTTTGGGTGCATCTGGGGCCTTATTCCTTTGCTTTAGCCTGTAATGCTTCAACATTCAGGAGGTTTCGTTCAAATATGAAAGTTCTGTCGAACAATTGCGACATTCAACCTGCACAAAATAATGTGAATAGTTAACTAAGAGTCAATTTGAAATGAATGTAAAACAAGGAAAAGGAAACAAGTACTTTATGTTCTGACCCACACAAGTGGAAACCTTCCTTTTGCCTTGAGGCTGTTCCATCATTGTTGATGACTGATAATGAACAGTAAAATATCAGAGATTCTTTCGACAGATGCATCCCGTTGACAGATGTGCTTTTGCGAGTCATTGTCAGTTTAAACAGTTCCTGTATCGGTCGCATGACTTTTCCAAAGCGATACGCACACTGACGTGATTTTGCTTCATGACCTTGATGCATGGGTGTTGCTAGACGCACTCACAAGTAATGCGTTTTAATTAATAAATTCTTGGATCTTTGTTGCATCTTTTATCTTGGTTCCCAGCATCTGGGTTCCCCTGACCATAATAAAAATGTGTGGATGATGTGTTCACAGCAAACAAATTAACTGTTGTCAAGTGCAGACAGCTGGGGGTGCTTCCAGAGATGTGCCATGCCACTGTTCCCTGGAGTTAAAAACTGTGTGGTTGTGATCAGTGATTACAGGACAGGGAACATGGTAACGTCATTTGATTGCGACTTATTAGTAGCCTCCTTGCTGAGAGGTGAGAGCATAATCCTATGCCACCTGCGATCTATTGGTCCTATAAACAAGTAGAAGTTGCTCTGAAAGTATTCCAGTTCCAAAGAAAATTAAAAAATAAAAAGAACACAATTTAAATATGACATCAAAAGGTGCATGTTGGGTTTTAAATAAACAAACTGCAAAAGTTAAAGTCATGGGTTGATGATATAGGCGAGCTATCCTGCAGCCAGTTAAGGGATGAAATAGCCCTAGGGAACAATAAACACCCTGTTGCATTTTCAGCGCAGTTTTGTGCCGATGGTGTGCTGTAAATTCACCAAAACATGCCAGACTTGTATTGGCGCTTAGTGATCCAAAATCTTCTTTTGGGATTAATATAAATGTAATTCACTTGTTATTCACCTTTTGGAATGTCCCTTTCAGAGGTTGCAACAGTGAATCAGCTTTCACTGATTCACACACGTGGTTTGGCAGAGATTTTTATGCTACATGTACTTCCTGACAGAACCCTGTATATTATCTGGCCTGGGGCACAGGAAGACCCAGACTTGGGCCCTCTTGTGGCCAAATAGGCATCAGTACAAAGGGTCTTGCCTAATGACCCACATTGGAGTAACCATGGTTTCCCATTTCCCAGGCCTACACTTAGCCAACTAAGCCGTTCAGCTGCCTAATTTAAATCTATTTAATTTGACAGGTAAAACCACAGAGTTCGAAAGAAATGAAAGTTCAAGTATTAGTCAGGGGTGGTTGATATCCTGGCGTTCTTCCACTGTTTTAGTATAGCTAATTGCCAGGAAATGTAAGGATTTTTTGTTTTCCTATATGCTCCACTGAGATAATACATTTATTTTAAAGCTTGACTTGGCACCTTCCTATACTGCTAAAATAAATGCTTGTGCAGCTAATTCATCTGACCTACTCCCTGTACAGTGTCTTTGAATATTGAAAAACAAAACAAACAAAAAAATAACTCATTAAAACAAAACAGAAAAGCTAAAGGCCACTATCAGATCAACTAAAGCGTCTACAAAACCTCAGTTGTGTCACACTTATTCCTTCTAATGCCACTATGACCTCAAACGTAACAACAAAAGACGCTATGCAAAAAAAAAAAAAGAAAAAGAAATCCAAGGGAAGTGTGTGGGACCAGCCTTCCTTTACATAGAAAGGGACGAAGGCAAAAAATATTTTAATATAAAATACCTCTTCCTCCTTGACTGAGACAATACAGCCAGTATCCAGTGCTACAAAAATATTGTTTTCCGGACTGTAATTTTTCCAGGGCCCAAATTACTATTAATTGCTGCGATTCTTTTATTGTTTTCTTGTTGAGTACAAAGCTTTCAAGATAGTTAACATAATCCAATAACCTTTAGAGTGGGTCTTTAAGCTGCCAAAAATGTTTTGCTTTATTTTTTAAATGCTTTATTTTACGCAATGACTATTTTATTTTTAAAAAACTTAATGAATAAATAAATAGCAATTATAGATTTGAATTTGTTTGATGCTTTGCTACAAGTTTCAGTCGAACAGAGAACCCTCTGTTATATTTTTTAATTCAACTTTTTCCCATCACACACGTTGCTTGCTATTTGACTAAATGTAAATGTTTCTCTCTCACCTCTTTGTTATTTCTTCGTTTCTATGAATAACTTTGTGCTGTACAGAGCAGGCACAGGCGCAGTTAAAGCAGGAAGAACTGGTTTTGCAGAGACTAATTGCAACATTGATCTTGCTTCCTGTTCTGTATTTATCTGTGAAAGCTCGACAAGACGATTCGAACAAATCTCACGTCAGTGAGAAAAAGGTGAGTAAATCGTTTGAGAAGCAAATATTCTGTGAATTATTAAAATTTGTTTCCACTTTACAGTTGGTTAAGGATGTGATCTAGTCTAAACTCTGTCAAAGACCTGGTGGTTAGTTCTTAATGTGCATTTGCGTTATGTGTGTTGGTTGGGGGTGGTATAGGATAGTTGCTCAGTGAATGACAAAGCTGATAACTGCCAGCATTGAGCACTGATGTTGTTTTTGTGGCATTCGTATTAAATGGAAATACTTCAAGCCTCTTTTTGACCTTTTAGTTTTTTTAAAGGATTACAATCTAAATTATTTAACTAACCAGTTTCAAATGAACGGGCTCTTTGGTACTTAAACAGTTTCTATGAATACAATTTCCCTGCAAAGCTACTGACACTTCCTGAGGGCAAAACGTTAATACTTTAGTAAAAACGCCGACTGTGTGAGCAAAAGGTGTAATGCAACAATAAGCTGGCAGCACAAACCACCCCCCTAATTCTCCCTTATTTTTGTACTCATCATGCATTGCATCCTATTTTGCAAAGATTCTCTGAGTATTTTTTTTAATTAGAGAAGAGTTTGAAGTTACTGTTTTCAAGGCAGTAAGAAATGGTAAACTAGGAGAGATGCAAGATTTTGCTTTTTGCCTCTTGTGTATATAGTCATTTTATTTATGTAGTCATTTATTTTTTACTGCTTTTATTTAAATATAGGCAGTATTTTTTAAAATTGTGACAAATTTCAGGTTTCATGACATAGTTCTTGTATTTATTCATTTATCTTCATTAAAAAATAAATATAAGCAGCATTTTTTTAAACATTCAGAATTTTAAGTTTTACACAGTTAACACATTTATTTATCTCAGTGTTTTTCAACCTTTTTTGAGCCAAGGCACACTTTATTCTTGACAAAACTCCCGCGGCACAGCAGCATCCAAAAATTAAAAAGGAGAAATTCTATAGTCTGTATTGATGTACAGTCCCTCCACAATGTTTTTTCTAAAAGATGTAATAAAAGTTAAGTTATTTTTAAGTAATAATTTTCAACTAAATTATTTGACATTTTACCCTGGTAGTTGTTTTACCGTATAGTTTATTAAGATGTAACCTCACAATAAAACAAATATATTGTTTCTAAATTGTGATTTATTTTTTTAAATATTTTTTTCAATGTTGGTGAAAAAGCAACTGTAATTTTTAAAAAAAATGATATGAACACAATAAGTTTGATACATTTAACACGAAAAGACTAACATTATATTTATGTTTTCTGTAGCTCCTCAAAAAGTGAACATCTTGAAGTTTTATTAGTTTTTCTTTTGTCTTAATCAAAGATGAATTCTTTAAAAACTTTAACACAAATATTTTATTTCTTTTTAGATGAATAACCCTTGTGCTATCTTAGATGAGCCCACCCTTACTTTGACGTGTTCTCCCTACCATGACAAAGGTGGATAAAGGTGAAAAGATTTCATGTAATCCAGTGACACCAGTGACACTAGTGGGTCTAGATGACCCAACTCCCAATGTTAAAGTGCCTAGGATAGCAGAAGGGTTAAATTGTTTCAATTTAGTTTAATTGTATCTGTTGGCCACTTCACCTTAATCCTGTTTCTTAAATGTTATTACTTTTTCTTAAGTTTAACATATAAAATGAACCAGACGTTATTAGAAAAGTGTTTCAGTTAGAAAGATGATTTGGACCAAACTCTGGGATGTTTGGCTGTTAATAAACACAAACCTTGAAGGAGAACTAAACTGTTGACCTCTGAATTTATCAATCATCAAGAAGATTTAAAAACTGTTTGATATGTGTTCGTTGTGGTTTAATAGGGAAGACACATTTTACGCTGAGACGCTGTCACTTTAACCCAATGCATTATGGGAGATGTAGTGCAAAACTGCTGCTGATCGCAGACACTCCCTGAGCTACATTGTTTTGTTCACTTGTTCCACGGTCTGACACCGGATTCTGTGGAAAGCTACACCGCTAAAGACGAGCTTTAGCTGGTATTTTTGTTGGAATTGAGAGACTTTATGAGCAGAATTGGAACAAGGAAGTGAAGATTTTCACCAGTTCTGATTGGTCAGACTGATGACATGTGATTAAGCCTCCAAGAATTGGTGGAGACAGTTAAAGGGGCGGGACTTTTCAGAAAACAGCAGTAGCTGCAGCTAAATCGTGGCACCGTTATTCTTAAATGTCTTTAATAGAATCAAATAAACACAAAGAAAAAAGTATTTTATGATCTTTCATATTCCTATCTACTCAGTTTTTTATCAGGGCCTGTTTGGGTGAACACAGAGCTGATATCCTGGAGATGGCAAATGTTTTTAGATCAGTTAATGGGTTATTTCTCACGGCACACTGGTGTGCCACGGCACACTGGTTGAAAAACACTGATTTATCTATCTCACCTAAAACATAAATCTAATTAGAATTTTTAGGGATGTAAAACATTTCAAGTTTTATTGCAAAGTCATTTATTTCTCTTTATCAAAACTGTTAATATGTGCAGTATTTTTAAAAACATTAAAGTGTTTAGGTTTTTGTAAAAAATTGTTTTGTTTATTTTTCTTTATTGAAACTGTGAATATAATATGAAAAATGTTATAAAGAGTTGGCAAAAATTGCATTTAAACTAGTTGCAGACAATTTATAAAAAATGATTAATTATTTGATTTAACCGTTTGTTTGTTTTTCATTGCATATTAGTAGTACTAATGTTAAAACGTTAAATATCTGTGTTTTTTAGTTTCACAGTCAATTGTAAAAATGTCATGAAAGCTCTCAGACAAAACTACACTGGATTAGCAGCACTGGTAAGTACGGATTTCCTGATCACGTTTTTTCCTGATCACACATTTTAAAAATAAACAAATTTAATAAACAGAGCCAGATTTTTTTCTGGATCTGTACACTGTATTGCAAACGCGTTAGTACCATCGATGAATATATTAGTTGACGTGCTTTGTGAGAGAGTGTATGACACGTTTTTCCCAACACTGCTATGCTTTTAGCAAGTTTAGCTCTGACTTGCTTTATTTGTGCCTTCCATCTTATTTTGTCATCTATAATTACTCCAAGGAACTCTTTCCAAAACATGATTATCGATTGCAACTTCTAATTTCTAAATCTGCAGGAATATGGCGATTTCCAAAAATCATGAATTTAGTTTTGTTAACATTGAGTGAGAGTTTATTTTTTTCTAACCATTGTTTTAGTTTCCATAATTCTATCTTTACTGTTTTTACTACTTCACTGAGATTCTCCCCTGTACATACTATACTTGTGTTGTCGGAATATAAGAAATATTTGAGTGTATTTGACTCTATGTGTATGTCATTAATCCATAGAATGAAGAATGTCAGGCCTAATATTGACCCTTGGTCCACTGCTTAAATTCAGCAGGGATTATTTAAAATCTTCCAGTTGAACAAACTGTTGCCGGTTTTTAATGTAACTGATTAACAAATGGAATGCCAGTCCTCGTATTCCATATCATTCCAGTTTCTTTACTAAAATGTTATGATCAATGGTGTCAAAGACCTTTTTCAGATTGATGAACACTGCTACTGTAAACGCTTTATTATCCATGCCATTTATAGGTCCTTCGGTTAGTTCCATAAATGCCAGGGATGTTGATCTATTTTTTCTGAAACCATATTGGTTGTTGGACATTAGTTTATGTTTCTCAGCAAAATTCTCCTGCTTTGTGAGGAATACTTTTTCAAGTATTTTTGAGAATTGGCAGAGTAAAGACACTTGTCTGTAATCTGTTAGTTGATGTTTGTTCCCTGATTTGTGTAATGGAAGTACATAAATAGACGTTTCTGCTAAAATGTCTTTGTAGGTCGTTGTTTGCATTACGATAACCCAATAGAGCCACTTGCTATCAGTTAAAAACATTTTTTAAAATAGTTATTGGTCCAGTAATTCTGAATCTGTGAATATCTAGCCAGCTTAGCATAGGTTAGTTTAGCTGAACAGTTTTTTGTATGCCTCCTGCTCAAACTAGCTCTGCAATAAATTGTGGTGATCCGGTCATAATATGCACACATCTAGTAGAGTATTTTTCTGGAATAATAAGCTTGAAATATTTAGCGCTGATCATAATAGAAATAAATTAAATGTCCAATACTGATCAGGCTACAACATCCGATTTTCGATCGAGACATCAGCCATGTGATCGGGCCTGATTTCCAATAACGTGTTCGGATCGGGACATCACCACTGGTTCAGATTAAATTTCAAAATGTTATGTTGTCTGACAAAGTCTTTGAATAGAAATCAAATACACCATGTACACATTTGCAATGATAGACTAACATAAGAAAGCACTGGTATTTGTCGTGCAAATAAAATAATTGAAATACATCCCTGTATTGTTTACTATGCCGAAAATTTATTTTCGCTGGGTCCTAGGTGTATGCAAAATTTGGTGACTTTTCACTCTTATGGCGTCGGTTAAATTGTTACTCAAAGGCACAGAAATTTTTCCATCAGAGGCAGTGCAGCGAAAGCAATATGGTCCTTGCAGTCAGTGACTGGTGTGGTCCATATTTAGATATTAAAAGCATCATAGAGCAAAACCTCTCGAGAGGCTTAAAAGCAATATATATGTATATAAATTACTGAACTCTCAAATAACAATTCATATCAACAAAATTTAAGAGCTTCTGTTTCACTGGTATGACTGAATAAAATTCCAAAGAGCCATACACTTTGCTAATAGTTTTTATAAACATGTTCTGCAGCAATTACCGGTAGTTGAAATAACTCATTTGTATTGTTATAAAGTTACACATAATATTCTCCTATTTTCATTTATGAAGTGATTCATTATTATGGCTGCAAAAAAATTTTTTACTTCGTAATCTCTGAACATGTAAAATTTTAAATTAGGGTAATTTTTTGCCATTTAAAATCTTTTGTTCATCCATTAGAGGAATCAAGCATTTATTTCACAAAGCATTTATTCATTTACAAATGAAGATATGTCTCTTACTAATTTTTGTCAATATCTTTGCAGATCAGCAAATGGAAAACTGATCAGATTACACCATGAAAGGTGGACCTCTTTTCATCCTGCTGGCAGGTCAGTCACATGGCTAAAATAATTTATTCACCATGTATTAGCAATGCAACAATATTTTTAATATTCAAATTAAAATAAAAAAAGAAAACCAAGCAAATGATTGAATGCATTAATCTAAAATAAAACATGGATACTTGCTTAATTTTGATTAGAAAAAATAAATCCAATGGTATTTAATGTTTACGGATCATACATTGTAAAATAATTCCTACATCAGATTATTCATCTTGTATTGCCAAATTTTTAAAAGGCTTTAACATCGCCACATGTCAAACATCCTAAGGCACTAAAAGGAATATAGTAAGAAGTTAACTATCACATTTGTACTTTTGTAGAAAATGCTTTATTTTCTAGTAAATTACAATTAATAGAAATTCTCCTTCTTCCTCCCCCACAAAGCTGCCTGCATGGATTTAAAACAAAGCATTCCAACCCCTTTACAAACAGAGGAAAATAACAATGATAATCAGACTACGATGCACTGGCCTGAAAATGGACATTCAACAACAACTAAGACAACAACATTAAGCTCGTATGAAAAAGAGACAAGCCTAGTTTCTGAAGAAATGTCAAAAACAACTGACCAGGAATACAGCAAAAACAGCCAACAAACTCATTTAGCCACAGGCCAACCAGTTTCTTTACCAATGGAAAACACAGAAACAGCAAATGAAAGTCCAACACTAACAAGAACTGAAAATATTTTAGATTCTAGCAAAAACACAGTCACCAGCATTTCACCATTTTCAATCAGTGATTCTGAGTTAGCAAGCACAACAGCAAATAACCTTCAAGACAAAACAAAAACAGATTATACAAACTTAATCACAATCAGATCAGATGAGACAACTTTAGCTTCATCGTCTGTGACTAAACTTCACGCAGCCACTCCAACTCTGACCCGACCAACACAGCCAGATGTGGTCACTGTTGATGAACTGGTAATCACTAATGAGAGGTCATCTGCAGAGATAACAGCTGTTTTTCCAACACTGACTTTAAAAAAAATGGCCAGTGCAACACAAGAATTTACAAGCTCAGGCAGGAGCACCCAACATTCATTATCCGAACAGGAAAGTCCCTCACCAACAGCAGATTTAGGATCAGCCACATCAAATAAAAATATATTATCCACACTCCCTGTAACTTCATCTCCACCGGAAGAGTTTTTCACAAAATCATCAGCTGCAACATCAACAACAGATTATTTTGGGAATAAAGGACCAATAGATTACACAGCGTCTGTAGATTCTAGGTCTGCCACGAAGCCTCAAACCTCAGACATAGATATTGCAACGGCTTCTGTTGTAGGACACTCCAATACAAACTCAATACAAACATCCTCCACTATACAGTTGGTGACACAAGGATCACCAACCAAATGGACTGCAACAGAACCATTTTCAACGGAGAAACTAAGCTCACTCTCTTTAAAATCACACTCAGGACTAAGTCTCAAGGAGAGTCACAGCACAGCCAAGGAAAATAACTCAACTCTGGAAACACTAGCAACACATCCTTCAGCATCTGACACAGGTGGATCTACTACACAGAATGTTAATGATGTTGCAACCTTAGAAACTACTGCCACATCTAGAGGTTCTCAAGGGGTCACAATGTCAACTTTAAACGAAACATCAAAGAGTTATAAGATGTTACCCAACGAAACTGCTGTTGAAAAGACACAAAGAGACTCAGAACAGACACAACCAATAACCATTTCAAAAGACTTTATATCAACACCAGCAGACCAATACAAGTCACCGACAATGGAATTACCAATACTAGCCACAACATCGTCTACAGAAACCCAAAGTATGAAGCTTGTGCCACAAACTGTCAAAACTACTGAAACATACCCAGCTCCCTTTTCTGTGACAACAGAAACACCCATTACACTAAAATTAACCACGCCAGCCACAATAAAAAACCAAGCCAATATAAATTCTAACACTTTTGTACATCAATCCACCACCATGAAACCAACTACTGCCAAGACACATCAGAGTTCAATTTTTGTCACACAATCAGTAAACGAAAAAACCAAAACATCCAATATGCTTTCATATGGAACTCTACTTCAAAAAAATGTAGAAGAGTCCCAACAATTACCCTCTGCTTCACACATTGTTTCGTTTGCAACAGAGGAACAAAACCACTCAAACAGAGAAAATTTGTCTACAAAAGGGACAATGAAGTTAACCTCTCAGGCGCAATCCATTCCTACACAATATCCAAAATTTGACACAACCCCAACGGAGAGCAAACAGGACACTGAAGGACAAGCCATCACAATTCACTTACAAAATTCTTCAATGCAAACTATGTCTCCTATAAAAGAGTCACAAACTTCAGACAAGAAAACTATGGAACCACCAAGTGCAGCACCAATAACTGTAAAATCAATAATAAAAACAAGTACAACTATGGTTGAAAGTACCTTTGCTGAAAGAAAGTCACAAACTACAAATATAACATTTCCAGAACCACCAAGTTCAACACAATTACCTATTTCACCTACAAATGGAAATGTAACAGCTTCAAACTTCTCCAAAGTACTTCAACCATTTGGCAGCACTGTCAATTCAACAATAAAGGCAAGTACAACTGTGGTTGTAAGTACTTCTTTTGAAAAAAAGTCACAAACTATAAAAATAAATCCTACAGAACCACTAAGTGCAACACAAGTAATCTCTTCAGCTACACCAAGTCCAACACCTTTAGACTCCTTCTCAGAAGGAGTGCAACAACCTGCCACCACCATTAAAGAGGATACAACTATAGATGAAAGTACCTTTACTGCAGAAAAGTTGCAAACCACAAATAAAAAATCTACAGAACCACCAATTGCAACACAAGTAACTTCTTCAGTTAAAGCAAGAAGTCTAACAACTTCAAACTCATCAGAGGCACTGCAAAAACTTGACACCACTGTAAAAATAACAATAAAAGCAAGTACAACTAGGGTTTTAAGTGGCTCTTCTGTAGGGAAGTCACAAACTGCAGATACAAACTCTGCAGAACCACCAAGTGCAACACAAGGAATCTCTTCAGTTACACCAAGTCCAACACCTTTAAAGTCCTTCTCAGAAGTAGTGCAACAACCTGGCACCACCATAAAATCATCAATGAAAGAGGATATAACTATAGATGAAAGTACCTTTACTGCAGAAAAGTCACAAAATACAGATATAAAATCTACAGAACCACCAATTGCAAAACCAGTAACCTCTTCAGTTACACCAAGTCCAAAAACTTTAAACTCCTCTCAAGTAGTGCAACAACTTGCCACCAGTATAAAATCAACAATAAAAGCAAGTACAACTATGGCTGTAAGTGGCTCTTCTGTAGGAAAGTCACAAACTACAGATACAAGATCTTCAGAACCACCAATTGCAACACAACTAACTTCTTTAGTTACACCAAGTCCAACAACTTTAAACTCCTTCTCAGAAGGAGTGCAACAACCTGCCACTACCATAAAATCATCAATAAAAGAGGATACAACCATGGATGAAAGTACCTTTACTGCAGGAAAGTCACAAACTGCAAATATAAAATCTACAGAACCACCGATTGCAAAACCAGCAGCCTCTTCAGGTACACCAAGTCCAACAACTTTAAAATCCTTCTCAGAAGGAGTGCAACAACTTGCCACCAGTATAAATCCAACAATAAAAGCAAGTACAACTATGGTTGTAAGTACGTTTGATGAAGGAAAGTTACAAACTACAGATATAGGATCTTCGGAAACACCAAGTGCAACACAATTAACCTCTTCAGTTAAAGCAAGAAGTCTAACAACTTCAAACTCATCAGAGGCACTGCAACAACCTGACACCACTGTAAAAGTAACAATAAAAGCAAGCACAACTAGGGTTGTAAGTGGCTCTTCTGTAGGGAAGTCACAAACTACAGATACAAACTCTACAGAACCAGTAAGTGCAACACAAGTAATCTCTTCAGTCACACCAAGTCCAACAACTTTGAACTCGTTCTCAGAAGAAGTGCAACAACCTGCCACCACCATAAAATCATCAATGAAAGAGGATACAACCATTGATGAAAGCACCTTTACTGCAGGAAAGTCACAAACTACAAAAATAAAATCTACAGAATCACCAATTGCAACACAAGTAACCTCTTCAGTTACACCAAGTCCAACAACTTTAAACTCCTCTCAAGTAGTGCAACAACTTGCCACCAGTATAAAATCAACAATAAAAGCAAGTACAACTATGGTTGAAAGTACATTTGACGAAGCAAAGTCACAAACTACAGATATAGGTAGTGATTTTACCTCTACAGTCAGGGGACTCACAACACCCACTACACTATCGATGGAAACCACTGCAACACAATCATTTGCACCAACAGCCAGTGTGAGTACATCATTATACTCTACGGCCACAAGCAAGGAAATGCCTACCTCAACAGCAACAGTTATTGCATCCACAGTAACGTTAGCAGGAGCAGCATCTGTGAAAACAACAACTGCAAGACAAACAACAATTACAGGTACACTTCATGTCCTGGAATCAACAACTCCAGGAAAAAGTTTAGCTCCAGAGACAAAGAGTATTGCTAGCTTATTAACGCCACCATTGCTCACAGCTACAATGCAAACCCCAGAGTTCAAAGATGACACTGTGTCACCATCACAAGGAGAAACAATGACCATGTCATCTCAGGGGCCATTCACAGAGGCTTCTTCAAAATCTGCAAGAACAGACATCACAACGGCAGTGGAGTTTACTTCACCTGCACTGATGTCAAGTAATCCTGCAATAACATTGGTAACCTTTTCAAAAGGCACTACACAATACACAACTCAAGGGGAAATAACTAACTCTCCAGCAAACACACAAATGTCTTCTTCATTAACTAAAGACACACAGGCTATAACAGAAACCGAACCAGTTACACCTTTGGTTAGTGGTTTATTTACTGCAGCAACATCATACAACACATCACCCATGGTTGGAAAGTCGCCAAATAGGATATCAACACCACCTGAAACAACTGTTTTGGAAAAAACAGGCAATACAGATTCAGCCACTTTAGGAAAACCTCCTCGTAGTTTGGCATCTTCAATTTCACCAGCAAGCCCTATAACAGCAGCTGCTGATCCCACACATGTAATCACCAGCATATTAAATGACACCAAAACTGCACCAAATGCACCACAGGGAGTGTCCCTTTTGTCAAGCAAAGGCACAAATGGCAGTTTGTCATCAAACCAATCTTCACTGAGACCCAGCTCAACCGAAGCAGCATCAGCAGCACATTCAACACCTCCAATGGAGCTGACTACAAAAATGAAGATGGTTTCACAGACATTAGCAGCTGGTGTTTTTTCAAGTCCTACATCTCAAAGAACAGTGGCAACAAATCCAAGTTCCAATGCTTCAATTTCCAGCACTTCCCAAAGCAACACAACACAAAAGCAATCTGGCGCTTCTTCATCTTCACTTAGGGACAGCATGGTGTTCTTCAAACTTCCAAAGATTGCTGTGGTGACTCGGCTTGTCTTTGATCACCCAACGTTTGTCAGGACCCAATTTATGGCTTCAAATGCTACGAACTAAGAAAAAAGTACAAATAATGTGAATGTTTCAAGAATGTCTGGTGGTACACTGTGTAATTAGCATAAAGACAATGTTTTTTTCGCGAAAACTTTCAGCTTTACCCAATTATATACATAGATTTAGCAAATATACCTTGAGGCCATTTAGCAAAAAAGTTGAAGTTCAGACAATTCTTGACATCAATTTGATTGTAAGGGATAAAGATAAATATTTGACTTTTCATCTAATGGTGTAATATTTTATTTTAATTTAGAAACACTTCTCACACCACATCAAAATCGTGATTAAATTGATATCATCAGTTTTGCAGTGAGGCCAAAAAATATTCAGTCACCCACTAATTGTGCAAGTTTGTCTTCCTAAAAAGATAGTTTCTTATCTTTTTCCTGTATCCTGTATTTTTCCTCATAGGCAAGCCTAAACTATGACAGACAGAAAAAGAATCCTGGGGAAAAAGAATCCAGGAAATTAGTTTTGTAAACATTTTTAATAGGTCAATTCTTTGATAAAATCAATATTTTACCTACAATCAAGCAACTTTTACAGACTTTTACAGACCTGCAACTTTTTCTTCAAGGGGCTCTTATTTTTCCTGGCTACCTCTTTGAACTCTTTATCAGTATGAAAGACACCTGTCCACAACTTCAACGAGTCCAAACTTCAGTATGGCCAAAACCAAAGAGCTGTCTTAGGACACCAGACACTAAATTGTTAAACCTGCACCAGGCTTGAAAGAGTGAATCTGCCACATGTTAGCAACTTGGTGTGAAATGATCAACTGTGGGAGCAATTATAAGGAAACGGTGGACATAAACGGCCAAAGACGGGGGTCGGCAACCCGCGGCTCAGGAGCCGCATGCAGCTCCCTTAGCGCTGCCCTAGTGGCTCCCTGGAGCATTTTCGAAAATGTTTGAAAATGTTAAAAGAGAGGGGGAGAGAAAAATATTTTATGTTTTAAAATGGAAAAACAAAACAAACATTCTTAATGTTTTAAGAATGCAAGTACGTAACTTGCAGCGGGCAGAACGGGAGCCAAGTTGTCAAAAAAGTTGGGCTGTCAATCAACTGGCTGCACTGGAGAACTGTTCATGTCCCGTACACCGCACGGCTCCGAACAGTCTTAGAGAGAAGGAGGCAAACAGACAAGCTAAGCAGGTGGCTGATGTAAATAGAACCACCGTCAGTTCCGTGCATTGCTTGATGAAGTTGAAAGGAAATATTTTGATCAGCTACACAACAAAGTCCGATGGCTGTCCAGGGGTGAGGTCTTGCGTCACTTTATCGTCTGTTTAGAACACGCAAAAAAAACATTCCTGAAAAGCAAACTATCGCAACTGGAAGATCCTGAGTGGCTCGAAAAGCTGCAATTTTTGGTGGATATGACTGTGACAAGTCACCTAAAAGAGCTGAATGAAAGTCTGCAGGTGCCGCTAATGCATGAAGCTGTTCTGTCATTCGAGCGCAAGTTGACTATCATGGGGCACGCACGTTCCATTTTATTGTTTTGTGTTCGAATCCTCAAAATAAAGCAGCCTCAAAACATCACTACTCTAGAGGAGATTTGCATAGAGGAAAGGGCCAAAATACCAGCAGTAGTGTATGAAAACCTGGTGGAGACCTACATAAAAATATTTTACCTCTATCATTGACACCAAAAAAAGGGTAGATAATGAGGTAAACTTTTTTTAGATAGTTATTGTCCACCATAATTTGCAAATAAATACTTTCCAATTCATATACTGGAATTTGTTTTTCTCATTCTGTCTCTCACAGGTGAAGTATATCTGTGATGAACATTACAAGTGTCTCTCATCCTTTTAAGTGGGACTTAAAAGTTGTACAGTTGGTGACTGACCAATATGTTTTTGCCCCTGTGTACATTTGGATGGATTGTATTTTATTTGTTAGAATGCAAAAAAAAAATATGCACGGCCAAGCCTCAACAACTTTGTCACATTTAAAAATGTTGTTTAAAGCAACATCCTTGAGGCATGATGCATAACTGAAATTACGAGTCAACCTAAAATTACCTTTTACTTGTTTGTATTATGAATGAGCTGACATTTCTTACGAAATTTACGGAATCGATATTTCTGTTTTCTTTGTACTGTTGTACATCTGTTGGTTGTTTTAGATCTGATATTATCTTGTCTTTTGTCTGATATGTGTTGTATTATATGTACCTTTACAGCACAAATGTAAAATCATTGTGTCATTTCTAATACTATGTAATGTATAATCACATGTGATTTGAATTATACAGCCTGGTTTGAGCTAAATGCAGTATAATTGCAGCTTAAACTCCTTCCTGAAGCCTTCACCTCTTCGTGTCATGGTTTTCTCCCAGGTTTTTTAAATACAAATGCAAACTACATAATGTAAAGCATCCTATCATCACTTCACTTGTATTTTAAGATGCAACCACGCACCCTGTGTAGGTGTGTCTGTGTCAAAGGGAAAAATGCAAAAACACTGTGCTTGTAACTAGGTTACATATATGGCTTGTTGTAGGGAAAGATAATATTTGTGGACTTTTTAGGTGTATTATAAAGATAGGATCTGAAATCACTTAGCCTCCTGCTGCCCGTTTAAAGCCAGAGGACAGCTTTCATATTACTAACAAGTATATGAGTAAAGTCTATAAATAAGTCTATAAATAGTTTATAAAATGATTTTTTATTCTTTGCATTAAACTCTTCTCAGTTCTTGTGTCTGCCGCTCCCCTATGTTGAATTATTATTTTGTCTTTTGTTCTTTTTTTACCAGAAATATGTGAAATATTTTGGAAAAATGTGTGTGAGTGTTTTTTAGAAATATGTATTATTCTGTAGAAAGAGTTGTATGCTTTTGTAATGAATACAATAAAGACAGAAGTTTTAATATATTTTTATTTAACTTTTGAAGTACTTGTTAAACAGGATTGGATGTTTTTGTTTTTGTTTGTTTCACATTTAACTGCTGACATGAACATGTGACCTCTTGTATTTTTTCTACTCTTTTGTAAAAGAGTAAGTAATGCCATTGCTTTAAAGTATGTCACTCCTGTTGATCATTTTAATGCTGACAAGTCCTCAAGTGACGGTAACAGAGCTCCACTGGGTTCAAATGTACTACAGGAAATGGACCAAGTCTGAAAAAAGTGATTAAACAGATTTCTTTTACTCAGAGTTCCCATGGATTTTCTTACAAAGTTGCTTGTTTTTGTAAAGGTTACCATAATGCAATCAATGTCCGAAGAATGCTGTATGTATGTATGCTCCACTATTTTTCCAGACAAATTCTTTGCAAATTTGGTTTTTACAAGTCACACTACTGCAGGTTATCTATAGCTCTCCTTGTCCGAGCACAGTTGAAAGAATTAGTTCCAGCTAATAGACTTTCTATTACTTTTGTAGTTGAGATTTCACAATTGGTGAATAACATAAGGAGACCCTTGTGACGTCTTGATTATGAGGAATGAGAGATGTTATATAAAAAAAGAATTAAGCAAAAGCAAAGGAAACTGCCTTTCTCACATGGAGAAAAGACTGGAAAAAAAAAACTTTTCACCACCATCTAGAAAGCTGTCATTTATATTTTCCATCCTTGTATGTGATTTTTATGTCAAACTTTAAGGATAAATGTAATAGTTGGGTAATTCTTTTTAAGGATTAGGATCTTGACTATAATACTTGTGAAACACTGAGTCACACATGGACACCATTGACGAAAATTGCTCCTTTGGGTATTATAAAAAATAATTCAGGGAAGAAAACATCCAACAGGTTTTTATTTAATTTTTATTTTTTAAATCCAGTCATAGTAAACAAACTAAACAAAAACATAAATGCTGTATAATCACTATCCTTCAGTCATATGATTAAAATACTAAAATATCAAAAACATTTTAATACTTATAACAGTATTTTCTTTTATTTATTATTATTTAAAAAGCCCATAAATGTGTAACATGAAATTTCAGCTATTTTATACTGGCAGGTGCTAAATTAACTGATAGTTTCCAGCATTTCTTCCAGTGTTAAGCGTGGGCCTCATTTTTTAAAACTTTTATTTCAGCAGAATGCATGCAATGATCAAGGTTTTACACACAATCAAATCAATCTTTATATTTATGCGTGAGAAGCTTAAAAAACTACCCTATTAAAAACAGTAAAAAGTCACAAAAATAACGAATTAAAACCAACCCATGTCTTTGCCGTTCCTCCTGATTTCACACACCCCAGGATACTGTTCACAAACAACAAAAACTGGCATGAAAGCATGACTTTATTTATTAGAGAAACTTATGGGAAGCTAATGGCTTTGCTGCTGAGAGAAAAACATATCAGGAATCATGCTCATGCTGAGCCCTAATCAGATCAGGAGACCAACTCCCATAATCCCCTGCTGGTAACAGACCTACAATGCACATGACCGCCACTACAATATTACATTTCAACATTTCTGTCAACGGAGATTGGCGTCATAGCCTGCGACACACGTTTCTACAAGCAGGGCTTTTTTTTTAACTTGCAGATGTAAATGAACCACAGTCAGTTCCGTGCATTGCTTGATAGCGAATAGTCTGATCTTCTGCACACAACACAGTCCGATGGATGTCCAGGGATTGACGTTTGCGTCACTTTTTCGTCTGTTTAGAACACGTAAAAACATTCCTGAAAAGCAAAGACCTGAGTTGAACTAACCGCAACTGGAAGATTATACTGAGTGGCTGGAAAAGCTGCACTTTTTGGTGAATATGACTGACAAGCCACCTAAACGAGCTGAATGAAAGTCTCCAGGCACCACAAATGCTTGAAGCTGTTTGTCATTCAAGCGCATGCTGACTGTCATGGGGCATTCACGTTCCATTAGATTGTTTTGTGTTCGAATCCTCAAAATAAAAATGACATCAAAAACTGGATTTCTTTATTACATTTCTTTAATTTTATCAAAACAATGAAACATAATTCATTGATATTGTAATGAAGTTAAACTTGCACAACAGAGCAGTCATGTGACGCGTCATTCTCCGCAGAATGCACTGCAGGGCAAATAAACATTAAATCGTTAATGCTCATTATGTATTTGTAGCAACTTAGTCATTTTGAGGGTAGGCTAATATAGATACATATTGCATGTGTTGCCTTCATTAAAGGGCTTAAAGGGGGCTTTTAATATTTTGCGGCTTCAGACATATTCGTCTTTTTCGTCCAATTTGGCTCTTTCAACATTTTGGTTTGCCGACCCCTGCCCTACAGGAAACAAAAAAGTCCTGATTAAATACATGAAATGTATTCAAATACATAAAATATAAGGAATTAAAATACCATGACGAATAAATAAAAGTATAAAATAAATAACCAGGTGAGAATATCTAAATGTTAAAAAAGGTGGGTCTTGAGCTTCCTTAATAAAAGAAGCTCCATATAAAAACATGTAGACTCTTCCATCAGAGTGGTAAAACTATTATGTACTTTTTTATTTTACAAAATCACAGCTCATTAGCAACATTTGTGTTTGGTGTGTTCCCTCTTCTGGAATCAAGCACTCAGTGGCATGTCACAACCCTTTTTGTCAAAGACATTCTAAATCTATGATATGTCAAGTATCTGTCAACTTGCTCAAGAGACTGGAATTCGGTTAACAGTATTTTCCCCTGAGCACCTGAGTGATTCAGGTTCTAGAAGAAAAAAATCATTTCTTTTCTTTGTTCTGTTTATAGATGTTAATAGTTTCTAAAGTAATTCCAGGCACAAGTCAAACCTTTTTAACATTGTTCAATAAATAACTGCATCAGTTAGAAATGCCACCATTACATGATTACCCCAAGCTTTAACAGCTATTTCAAGGAATAACCCTGTTACACCACAAGGCACTTTAAGCCTTTATAAAGATAGAAAAGAGCTATATGAGTAAACTCCATTTACCATTTTTCACTAAATTGATGTAACTACTGTGTGTTTGTGCAAAAAATCCCAAACCAACAAATCCACCAAACCAACAGAATACCATCAAACAGCTGATCCAACGGCTGTTTTGATGCAACAAACACAGCAGAACCAACAACCACGACATAATGCATCATTGGTCACTGGATTTTTTTGGTCAATGTCTACACCCTTGTGATCTTTTCAATGTTGTATTCTTTCTGACAAAAAATAAAAGAAAATGTTTTTGTCTTGTGCAGCTGTTTGGGGCTGTAAAAACTGCCATAAAGTTGAGGGAAAGCCATAGGACTGAAATTAAAATCTTCCTGGTTTTTTTTCCTGGGCATTAAAACATTTTTAATGGTTATTTGCAGTCACTGAAGTATAAAGCTCTCTTTTTTTCTCCACATGCTCCCATGGTGACTCTGGAAATTGGCAATCCATTAAAAATGCCTAGTTGTACACGCATTAACTCAGGGTTACAGAGAGGACCAAACCAAACTCATAACCGGTGTTTTGGAACCGACATACCCAGAGTAAACAAGTTTAGGATTACTTAAGCGAGAGTTAAGGGTTAAAGTCATGGTAAGTTAACCTTGCTTGCTGGAATACCCCTCTGTGGTCAGGTGAGTGTTTGTGTTCTACTGTGGTAGATTATGGAATGTAAAAGGAGGGGTAGTTACCCCGACTGAAGCAGCAGTGGCAGCCAGGCCTCCCCAGACACCTGCGGGGGATAGCAGATCTAGGATAACCCAGGAATCCCAAAGTCAGCCACCCAGACCAGGGCTGGAGAGTGAGAGGGCACAGAGAGCGCAAGCACTTGCCCAGCCAGAGAACGGCCCTCCTGCCATGGCTAGGAGCCCATCACTACCCAAGGCACAAACCGAGGCCCCCAAGGGAGACCTGCTCCACGCTCCAGGCATACACCCAAGACAGGGTCCACCAACCAGGCTCCCCATTGATGGAAGTATTGCAGGTTTTCTGGATACTCTTTTTCCCCCACTTGTAATAATATTTCCAAGATGTGGCGCAAAAATGTTAAATAATTTGAAGCTATGTGAGCATACCCAAATGCCAACGATCAGCTTGTCAGAATGGTCAGTTCTTGTCCCTTTTCTGGATGGGGGTCTTGGTCCCAGTTGGAACCTGAATATTATGTGATAATATGTGTATATATACACCAGCCTTGGCAAATGGCGTTCAAGTGACCACATTCAGTGGAAAGTCTATTTAAAAGACTGTAAATCTGTATTTCAGGCTTCCATCTTTAAAATCCTCATGAATACGTGTCACTACGCATCTTTTAAAGTAAATTTTTGGGCTCTGCATACAAACTGGGCATTCTCTGAACTTTCGAGTGCTTGAGCGTCAAAAAAATTATCTTTGACAAATCATGGAGTTGGATTTTGTAGTGACGTATGGATGGCATCGTTTTCAAAACACAGAACTGCCAGCTATTGCATAAATAAGAATAAACATGGAAGAGAAATCACTAATAGCGGTTTGTGTCCGGATGGAATTATATAGCACCAAGTCTTAAAGGAATAGGGTTATGAAAGAAAAAGCCTGTGGCAAAATTGACAAGATTCCACCCTTTTGGCATTTTGCACCAAGCCTCTTCCAACTGTGAGTACACTCTAAAAAGAAAAAAGTTGATCCAATTTAATATAACTTACCTTTTTTTAGCAGTTTTGTTTATACAACTTAACTTAGCACATTTTTCTAAAGTTTCAACCACTGGGCCTTGTAATTTCCATATCAAAGACATGAATGACCCAGCAATGTCTCACATTACAGGCAGGAGCTCACGCATCGTGAACTCTGTCTTTAATATTGGGACATACAGTGTTTTACCGCACAAGGGGATTGGTCATCATCCTCTCCCAAACTCTAACTCATAGTGCAGAAAGAAATAAACATAACAGTTTAAATTACAAGTTAAAACAGAATAAAACAGCTAGACAACAAAACACATGGACAAAAACTCACACTTAGACCCCAATCTACCCAGAAAGGCAAAGAAAATGGTATCCCACAATTCCTTCCGCTGCCTTATGTTATGACGTAATGACGCATTGACAGCTTCACACCAAAGTCACACCAACTTTATGGAATTAAGTTGATTGAAAGTAAAATAACTAAGTCCGACAACTACGTGTTATTTTTAAGTTGAATGAACATAAAAAATTATTTATTTTTACCAAATTAAATAATTACGTTAGATCAATGTAAAAAAAGTTTATAAAAAGTGTACATGCAATAGTATCGGGTAGTAACAGTCCTGTGTGATCTATTCTAAAAGGGCGTTCAAAAACCCATGTTCCTTGCTTTCTGAATGAGCCACACATGCCCAGTGTGAATGTAACATTAGCTTTACCAAATTTAGGTTCAGTTTAAAGTGACATGGGGACAGTAGAAGGAAATTTTACTTTTACATTTTTAACCAGAGACTTTAATTTGAAAAGCAAATCTGACTTATCTGTGGTGAGTAGCAGCAGGGTTTGATTGGATTTACCAAGGAGAAGTGTAGAAAAGGTTTTTATGCCAAATGTAATTATGAAAATAATCCACGAGAGGAACTTGACCTATTAAAAAAATGTAAAGGATTAGAAAAAAATACAATCTTTATGACTTCACAGACTTGTCATGCTTGGAGCTTTGTCATAGTGGAGACTTCACGTCCCTCAGCAGCTGAGGATGGGATGTGCAACATTACCTAAGCAACAAGTATATACTCTTAGGAGGTATTACAATGATAAAGACTCAAATTTAAAGCTTGTTGCTCCTGACCTTAGGGTTCAGTGATCCTTTGCTGGCTCCAGCTATATGTCAAAATGTCCTGGGACACTCAAAACCCCTAACTTTCTTACGTTTCTTAGAAGTCATTCCTGAGGAGGATCAGAATGCGAAAGAGTTACAGGCAGGATGACATAAGCTTGAATTATTTAACAAACTAGCAGAAATGGGACTTAAAAATCAAAGATTAGGAACCAGACACACAAAACCTGCAAACACAAAGAATCAAAAAAGCATGACATGAGTTTTTGAAAAGGCGCAACTAAAAC
Source organism: Oryzias sinensis (assembly GCA_037389245.1). Classification (NCBI taxonomy): domain Eukaryota; kingdom Metazoa; phylum Chordata; class Actinopteri; order Beloniformes; family Adrianichthyidae; genus Oryzias; species Oryzias sinensis. The sequence continues at coordinate 7,847,068 of CM074496.1, forward strand.
CATGAACTTAGCTAAACAAAGGCGGCCAATCAACTGAAGCAGAAGCAGCTGTTGTGAATAAAAACTGAAACCTGGTGTGATTGTGACTGTGCAAGTACAGGAATGCACCGATAAACCATCGAGCATAACGTGCAAAAATTAAGCACAGGTCAAATTTTCTACATGGCTGGTGAAGGAATAATAATGGATTTCATATAGAGAGAGAAGAGAAAAAAAGACAATATAGTAATCTTCCTTTGTATTTACAAATAACAAATTTGAAAATACAAAGGTAGATTGTACATGTTTTCTAATAGGCTATATGCACACGGAGGTGATGACGTACTTCCGCTAAAATCTCAGCCTGCTAAGCCATTTCCGCTCGCGCTGAGGCGATTGTTTACAAAGCGATATAACAGCAACTACAATATGACTAGTAAGAAAACGTTCAAATTTCAGCGAACCATCTATAGTACAGCCGAGCATTGCTGTGTGCCTCTGTGTCAAGCTTCGAGCAAGTACAACAGTTTACTTAGTTTTCATACATTTCCATCTGACGCGGAAATCAGGCGAAAATGGCTTGTAGCTATCCGGAGGGACAAATTCACAGTTACTCCCCATACCCGAGTATGTAGCCAATATTTTAACAAGGATGATGTTCGTGAGCCCTTATCAGAGACGGGGAGGCGGCTATTAAACAAGTCCCAGCACTGTTTGAGTGGAACAATTTCACCCTTCCCACTTCACGACCGGGGGTGTGGGAGAGGAGAGAGCGTCCTAGCTTTGTAAATTACTTTGTATAAATTGAATTGTATAATTAATGTTATGTATGCACTGCTGTACATTGCACATACTCTTTGAATAAAGAACTACTGAATTATTTGCATGTTATATGTACTTTACCTCACCAATGCTATTAAGCCATCTGTAATATAAGAATAATACTTTCATGCACAGTGAATTATTTACTGAATAACATTTATTTAGGGCTCCCAATTTACAAACAACAGTTATAAAATACTATTTTTAGGTAACCAATTATCAAAAAAATTAATCGGAAGAACATGTAACATGTAATTTAATAATAGATTAGTATTAATACAACAAGAAACATAGTAATACAATTAAGAAAAAATATAAAAACTTGAATCAATATATATGTACAAATATTTTGAAATGGATTGAACTAATAAGAGTTACTGCCAGTAAGAGAAATGGAGAAAAGAGAAATTAACAGCACTCTATAAAGAAATGTGACAGGCAATCAGAATCTAATTATTTAGGGAAGCAAAGAGTTTGTTTTGTGTGCGTTCTCTAATGTTGTTTCCAGGGACATCATGTGGTGCTGCTGATGTTCAGTGCAGACAAAAGAGCAGGTAGCGGGTCCCAGCCTGTAACCCTGAAGTGGCAGCTGTGGGGGTGAAGGAGCATCTGTGTGGGGACAGGTTTTTGGAACTCTTTTTGCTGGCATATGATAGGATAACACACTTCCTTCTTGCACTTTTCCAAATGCAGAGTCAACCAGAGGAACATTAATGTCCATAGCCATAGTTGTTATCAGTGGAGCCACATCACTTGGAACATCATGGTAGACTTCATCCACCCTGAGTGTGGAAAGTTCAGGCAGAGCTGAACTGACACCCTTATACAAGTTGCTCCTATGGAAAAAACAAAATAATGTTGTTTTTTTTAAATTTAATTTTTTAAAATGAGCCATAAAGTAAGTACAAAAAAGGTTTTCAATAAACACAAACATCCATAAATAGAAAATTAAGTAGAAAAGTACCCTGTTAAAAACATTAGTTACCATGGATCTTGGCTTATGCCACTTCTGTTCAGTCTCTGTGCAGCTGTGTGTTGGGGGAACAGAGGTGATGCTAAGCTGGCAATAATGTGCAGTCTGGTACAACAGTGCTGCCACATGATTACACACAGCTGTACCTGCCACACAGGTACACTGGCAGCTTTGTAGCTGCACAGGACGGGCATCCCCAAGCACAATCTGAAAATACACAAATCTGTTATAATAGAATAAAAGTGCAGTTTTTTAAAAAGAGAATACATGAGTACAGTGAGAATGTTTAACAAAACAAACAAATTTGAACCATCGACATATAATTATTAACTACTAAAACAATAACTACTAAACAATTTGTATGAGCTAAAATTGTAGCCACAATATTATTTATATTATTATTTATCTCACTTTACTCATCATCCCCAACAGTGGACACAGAACGTGTGTCAATGCAGTGACAAAACGGAACTCAGTTTCTGTGAATCCCAGTGATTAGCGTACATATTTAAATATCGATAAATATTCCAACACACCAGTGTTATTTATGGTATGGTAAATGAAATTTGTCTTTAAAATAACCTTTAGCATTATTAGATGCAATGATTCACAGAAACTTTGATCTGCCAAACGTAACCTGTCTCATGAACCATGAACCAATCTGCGCTGAACCTGCAGTATAACTTTCTCTCGTCTAGCTGTGAGGCTTTTGGCTTTTCCTCATAGATCTGTAGCACTCAGCCCTAATCGTTACCTCTCCTGTGCTTGAATCCTTGTTTGAAACTGACATTGACAAAGGCGTTAGGAAAATTGGCTGTGATTGACACATAATAGTAAACATAGCCTACGCTGCACCTACTGCGCTAGCACTAGATAGCATGCATGCTGTGGGCATGTAAACACAGAACACGTCCAGATCTTACCTTCAAAATTGTGGATGTAGCTTGACACATACAATTTGAAGCCCTTCTCTTTCTTGGTTGTCGAAGTGTGACATAACTTTTGTATGATTCGACTCACGTCGTTGACCGTTACCTTTGGGACATCTTGAAGGGACCGAGTGAAAAATGCCATAGTTGTTATTGACGCTATGTGCGCCGTCGACGCCGGATGTAACCTGGCTGGCTGACTTGGAATGCGGAAGTGAGTGTGCATATAGCCTATTAACTTGCCATTGTAGCTTTTCATTTGTAAAACACACCTAATCCAGGTAATCACAAGCAAGTAGAGCCAGGTTTCTGAAAAATCAAGACGATTAATTTAGAGCAACCAACTGAACTACAACACATATTTTTTCCCTCTGGGAAGAAGCCAGAGTTAAAATCGAGTTGTGCTGTTAGAGGTGAGAGTGCTATCCACTACATCACCATGCAGCCAAGTCAACATACAGTCCCTGACAAAAGTCTTGTCGCTTATCCATTTTGTAGAAACAAAAGCGTATAACCTCACTTTTAATGAATCCATTGGTTTAAGAAATGTCTCATATGAAAGCTATACTAAAATAAAATTGATTCACTGAAGAAAGATTGATCATTTAATGAACACAGAAAGGTCACATTTTGGCAAGGCAAAAGTTTTGTCGCCTACAGAAAGTAATGTGAAAATTTAACAAATAATTTACTTCAAAAACAAAAATGTGTTGCATAACATCAGTGAATTAAGTAGTGCTACTGTGGTATCCATATTTAATATCTCGTATGACTTCCATGAGCTTGAAGGACAGCATCCATGCGGTTTGACAATGATTCATACAATTTAACGATAAAGTCATCAGGAATAGCAAAGAAAGCAGTTTTCCATGCCTCCAAGAGTTCATCAAGATTCTTTGGTTTCGTCTTCCATGCTTTCTCTTTCATTTTACCCCAGACATGCTCAATGATGTTCATGTATGGTGACTGGGCTGGCCAGTCCTGGAGCACCTTGATCTTCTTCACCTTGAGGAAATTTGATGTAGAGATGGAAGTATGTGATAGAGCACCATCCTGCTGCAGAATTTGACCCCTTTTATGGTTGGGAAAGTAAGAGGTAGCTAATACTTCTTGATATTTTAGGCTATTGATATTGCCTTCCACCCTGCAAATGTTTCAAACACCCCCATACAGGATGTAACCCCAGACCATGATTTGTCCACCACCAAAACTTACCTGTTTTCTGGGTGGATCTTGGGTCCATGCGGGCTCCAGTTGGTCTCCTGCAATATTTGCGGCGGCTGTGATGTAATTCAACTGTAGACTTATCTGAGAAATCCACCTTTTGGCACTTTTTCAGCGTCCATCCTTTTAGCAGGCTGTGAGCCTTGGCAAATGCCACACATTTTTTTTTTTCAATTGCCTTTTGTTTAGTGCTGGTTTCTGGGCACTGATTCGACCATGGAGGCCATTTTGAGACAGAATTCTACAAACTGTTCTGGTTGACACAGGGACTTGAGGTGACCAGGCCTGGTGGAGCTCTGCTGCAGTGGAAAAGGGGCTGGCCTTGGATTTTCGAACCAACAAACGGTCCTCCCGAGCAGTTGTCTTGCGGGGTCTGCCGGACCTGGGCTTGTCAAAAACATCTCCAGTCTCTTCAAATCTTTTTCTTATTCTTTGTACTTGACGCTGAGACACATTGAAGGTGTCAGCCACCTCAGCAGTGGATCTGGTCTTCAGTCTCTTGATAATCGACGCTTTGGTTTCAGGGTGAATCTTAGGCATGTTGTCAGAGGTCAAGTTGCAGTTGATGTGAGGGCCTGGTGTGCTGGGGTTCTTTTTATACACACCCACTGATTGATTGATCAGTAATTGATCACAGGTGAGGCTGTAATCTAGGATTGGGTGCATCATATGACAAGGCGAAAAAACTTTTGTCTTGCCAAAGTGTGACCTTTCTGTGTTCATTAAATGATCAATCTTTCTTCAGTGAAGCAATTTTATTTTAGTATATTGAACATAATTTGGGAGGGTTTTAGCTTTCATATGAGACTTTTCTAAAACCAATGGATTCATTAAAAGTGAGGTTATACACTTTTGTTTCTAAAAAATGGATAAGTGACAAGACTTTTGTATTCCTTTAAATGCTACAGCTGTAAGCCTTAAAGCAGTGGCTTCAAAACTAGTGCAAAACATTTATGAAACTTCATGCACCACTGAATTTTATCTCTACTATAATCTCTAAAGTCGCCCAAATTTGTGTCTTGTTTTGCCTACAGGTAATTGCCTTGAGGTAATTTTGATTTAAGTTGTTTCCACATAACTGAAAGCTGTGTAAAGTAAAACAGGTTTTGCACTCAATGCTTAAGGGAAAATTGGGCCACAGCCTCAGTTAGAAAGCTAAACATTGCGTTCCAGTTTTTCTGCTGAAAGCACAGTGCATTCACATGAGCATTGGAACAAGGGGTCATGTGTTCATGTATTTAGTGAGTCACTTCTGGGTTTGTCTATTGGTATTGCAAAGATGCACGACAAGTCCCAAATATCTTTCACAGAAATGTTTGCTTTATTATTTCACTCAAGGTTGTTATGACAGCTAATGTGAGTCAAAAGTCAGCCCTGAACTGTATTTTGTAAGGTTTTAAAACACTAAAAAAGACCTTTTCTTATTGATCTGCAGACAACTTATATAGAACCCAACCACAGCAAATGCGCTGCTTTATACTTGTTCAAAAAACTTTTTCAAAATCATGATATTCCCGCCACGCGTGGGAGGATCCACTGTCCAAACTTTTCAGGTTCCTTTGTTTTGAAAAGCTCTAAAAAACCTCGGGAATCACGGCTCAATGTCTGGGTTCATTAGACCATTTAGAGACTCTCCCAATGTGGTGAGTTTCACCATACTGGGGGAGCTACTTCTGAATGACGTTCACTTTTAATGGTACTAACGCTGTCCCACATTAGTCAGAGGACGGAAAAAATAAAAATATTAAGAAGAATAAAATTAGAGGATATTTTATTAAATCATTCCCAAGAAGCTCCATGAATGTACCAGCCCAAAGGGGTGCATTCTACTCTACTGAGCAAAGGGTCTAAATACTATACTTTTGACCATGTTATTTTTCTGTTTTTCTTTATTTGTAAATTTGCAGAAATTTCTACACCTCTTTGTTTTCTGTCAAGATTGGGTATTCAGTGTATATTATTGAGAAATAAAATGAACTTCCCTGATTTGGTCAAATGGCTGCAATTATTTTTAAGAGTGAAAAATATAAAGTGGTCTGAATCCTTTTTTGTACTCACTGTATGTCATACTAAGACATAGTAGAAAAATATGACTTTCAGGAGGAGAATGATCAGATTCTCCTTTATGTTGGTTTTCGACTCCACCCGTTGATTACACCATAAACACGTCAAGGGGCAAAGCTAAGTTTCTATTTGGTTGACATGGCAGGAATTTTTAAGTTAAGATATTTGAACTCTCTGGTACAGCCTGACATGTACTAATGCCAGACTGCCACAACGCAGGACCTCTGATTGCATCTATACATTAACCAAACTTTGAAATTAGCTGCCCCAGCCACACGAATCTTATTGAGTATTATGGCAGCATTAAATATGTGAGTTCAAAGGCAGGGGATGCCTACAGAAAACTTAGCATTATTTAAATAATTCCCCAAAAACAGATAAAAACAAAACAAAAGAGAACGTCACCAAACATCTTTTGAAGGGCACCGGAAAAAAGAAACATCAAACTGGGATTCCTGAAATCCAAATCATAATGTAATGTAATGTAACTAACAAGCAGGTTACAAACTAAAGAGTGTTTGGTTTGATCCCGGCACAGAGATAGCAGAGAGCAACAGTGCAGAGAAAACGTCCTCTAAATCAAAGAAACTGCTAAAAAACTAACGTTGGATGATGGCATGATGGAAGACCTCAACAGGGAAGCAGTACCTTTTCAACATCCTTCAATCAGACGCATAGACGTGACTTTGCATTCTCTTGGGGATTGGATGCCCCAAAGTCTGTGTCACCTCCACTTAAATAACAAGTTAGAAAAGGAGCCATTAAAAACAAGCATTTCACCGTGATCTCGTCAAAACAGTCAGTGTAGTTAGGCCTGAAGATGGTCTCTGGGCAGGTCTCTAATATATTTGCATTCCCTGTGTTCATATTCTTGATGTCATGTTTAGTTTGACATTTAACTTTTTCAGTTTTATTTATCAAATAATTTAATTTACATAAATATATTTAATCTATTTGGTATCCTCCATATTCAGTAACTAGGACAGATGAGGCGGGTAATCTTTTGAGCTGCTGACAAAAAAAAAACTATAATGACTGTGAACAGATCAACTTCAAAGTCACCGTCATTGTTAAAGCAACTAAAGGGGGTTTTCTTTTGGCTTCTGTGAGGTACAAAACTGGTTTAAATGATCTCAAGAATGTAAAACAAGAAGCACTTGGATAATAGTTCAAAGAATTGAACTCCATTGAACTCAGGGTGAAATCGTCTTAGTCCCAATTGTTTAAAACTCCACATATTTTTGTCTTTCTTGCATCCCTACTGCCTCATCTGTACACTGTGTTCTGTTTATTGAAATTTTCAGGAATTCTACTTCCTTCTAATTTGACTGCATTTAAATGTACCCTCATTTACTTGGAGCTTTTCCTGGTTTTTACTTTATGTAGTAGCCGTCATGTTACAGAGAGCCACATGCTGCTTCAAAGCAGAAAGGACAAGTTTTAAACTTTTTTTATTGTTTTAAGTTTAGCCTTTATACTGAAGGTTTTTGAAAAAGTAAAAATCAGTGAGTCTGAAAAGGTAAGTGGAGCAGATTTATTTGGGTTTTTGGTTAATTACAAACTTCAGATTGTGTTAAAGTTTGAGCTTTCTTGATACAAAATTCTGTCAGTTGAACAAAAAAATTGTGCGAGTAATAATAAGTTAAAATATTAACTGTCATGTTCTGTAAATACAAGAGTCAAGTAGTAACTATCCCCTCAGAAGAATGCACCCCTTTGAGCTGGAACTGCAATGAACTTGTTTTTGGAATGATCCAAGGTTTGTCACACCTGGATTTGGAGATCTTCTCCTATTCTTCCTTGCTCCCAAAGTCTGTAAGGTTGGGCGGTAAACATAGGTGCACAGCCGTTTTCAGGTCTCTACAACTTTATTCAGTTTGGTTTAGGTCAGGGCTCTGATTGGGCCAGTCAGGAATGATCTTAGAGATGTTCTGAAGCCACTCCCTTGTCATTGTAGTGATGTGTTTTGAGTCATTGTCTTCTTGGAAGGTGAATCTTTTTCAGAGTTTGAGGTTCTACGCACTCTAAAATAGTTTTTCTTCCAATATATCTCTATACTTAGATACATTTGTCTGTCCTTCATTTGCAACTAGTCTTCCTGTCCATGATGAAGGACATGAAGCAGCCCAAGCATGCTGCTGCCACCACCATGTTTCACTGTTGGGATTGTATTGAACACGTAATGAGCGATGGCTGGTTTTCTCCTCACATACCACTAAGAATTAACACCAAAATGTTCAATTTTGGTGAACTGAAAGTTTATTTTTCATTATTTAAGTAATAGCTAAAAGCCTAAACAATTGTTACAACTATTTCATTTGGAGTTATACCAGAAGAATTAATAAAAATAAAAATAAACTCAATTTGTTTGTAAATTACTTAAAACTTTTTACATTTCTTTTTACTGATTTTAAAATAAGGAAAAATATATTCTGGTTTCCCAAGAACACTATTTTTGTTTTCTCATAGTGAGTTAATAAGTCATTAAATCAAGAAAACAAAAGTCATTAGTGAGATGTTAAATCCTTTTTTTTCCATTCATTTTCTTAACTGTTTTTCCCTTTCGGGGCCACGGGGCTGCTGGAGCCTATCCCGGCCACTTGTGGGCAAAGGCAGGGGACACCCTGGACAGTTCGTCAGTCTGTCGCAGGGTAGAATGTCTTCAATCACACACCCATTCACTCTCACACTCACACCTAGGGACAATTTAGATTAACCAATTAACCTATGAAGCATGTTTTTGGACGGTGGGAGTAAACCGGAGAACCCGGAGAGAACCCACGCATGCACGGGAAGAACATGCAAACTCCATACAGAAAGGTCCCCCATTGATGTCCTGTTTCAGGTCCCCCAGCTGGGACTAATCGGGACTAACTAATAAAACTTAGTATAATTAGACATGTTAATAAATATTGCTTGAAAGGGAGTGGAAGGAAGCGAACTTATATAATACCACCCCTGTTCTACTGTAACTATTTTATTACATGATTTATCAATATACGGTTCTTGGAAAGCACATGACAAAGATGAATTACTGAAATTATTTTGTAAAAAAATAACTTTTAGAAATCAACATGGCAATGAAGTATCCAAAATATATGCAGATTATGTTACTTATAAAAGTCATTGATATGATTAAAAAAGTAATACTATATCAGTAAAATAGACAAAACACTGTTTCAGGAATTGTCATAGAAAAATTTGATCAAGTATCAAAAGTTAATAATATGTACAAAATTATGTTTCATTAGGAAAAGTTCAGGAATCAGCTTATCCAAAAAAATATTTTTAAACAGGTGAAGTAATATAATTTAAATTAAATCACTTTGACAATTTTCAATGATTGATTAATCATTTGTTTTATTATTTTTTTGTATTTTTTTATTTTATTTTATTTCTTTTTTTCCTTTTTTTATGACAAAGTAATGCTATGAAGTAAAATAAAAGGTAAAAAAGGTCCATATTTGTCGAAAGACCAAGGCTGGTATTCCTTCTTCTGCTGATTAACAGCTGTTCTTCTCGGTTTAAAACAAAGTTTATAGTTCTCTTCACTGTTATGTCTGCAGACATTAGATAGAGGTACATATCATTCTTCAGCTGATATCAGCGGCGCCTAAGAGTTGAGGTCAAGTTGTCTGCATGTCAGATCTTTGTTGATAATCAGGTCACTTCAGACTTATGGAGAAAATGATGAATCCAGGCGTTATATTTCTTGAAATTATTTGGCTCTTTGGTTTATTACTACATGTTGTTTCAGACGACCGTAATCAAACACTTCTCAAAGTCCTTCATGGTCTTCACAACCAGAACCTTGGCCCGGTCCGGTGGACCGAGTGGTTTGACGTAAATCCTGCAGCCTTTAACCCAAGTGTTCTCAATCTGCTTCTGCTTTCTGAGTAGCCTGGCATGTTCTGCAATTTCAGCATTCCTTCTGGTCAGTTGGTCGTTCAGATAAACAGCCGATCCATTGAGATTCCTCCTTTGATTCATCAGAGCTAGCTTGTGTTTTTGATTCACAAACCTGATGAGGATCGCTGGTTTATCCGTCTCCTTTCTCCTGGGGAGCGGGTGGCAGGTCTCGATTGTATTGAGATCTAGGGAAATCCCTTTAGACATGAGAAATGATTTCACTTGGAGATCCAGAGTCTCGCCACAGCTCTCCGTTTCAGAACTGCTAGCGATGCAAGCGCTATTAGCATTAGCAATGCTAGCTCCAGCTGCATTTAGCTTTGCCCGGGGTTTGATCGGTAATCCAGTGAGAATGACGTTATTCATCCTTACTTGTTGTTCCACATCGTCCACTCTTTTCTCCAGAGTGTCAACCCGATTATCTCGTTGCTCGTTTTTAACACGGAGCCTTATGAATTCTTCCAATAGCACTGTAAGTGGCGTTAACTTAGCATTCACTTGCTCCATAAAGGGATACAGCGTAGCTTGGATATCATCAAGAGTCTTTTTAAGGTCTTCGTATTCGTGGCTTTTCTTAGGAGCCATGGTCAGCTCTCTTTTTTTGGAGAAAATCAACTTTTTAAGACCTTGAAGATAGTTGTATAGCCGCAGAGAGCCACACACACGCATCCTGTGCTGTAACCCGGAACCAGAAGTGTCTTTAAACAAACACTGCGCAAAAGCCCCCAGAATCAGGAGATATATTTGTCTGGATATCCTCAGAAATACCCCATATCTGGTGATATCTACGGTGCATACTCTCCGGACGTGACTGTTTCTAAGTTCATGTCCGGAGCATATCAACTCCGAGTATGGGACACTTTTATTCTGATAGAATCTGGAGATAAGATTCTCTCCAGATATGAGATGCGTCACTAGTGATATACAAGGTCAGGATATTTCCAGATTCTATCCATGTCATATCTGTTGATATCTGATTTCCGTATACCAGTCATATCTGAAGTTAAGATTTGGAACATATGGCCATCAGGCATATCTGAAGAGCCAACACCATTGATATCCGAGGTCAGGATATTTCCAGATTCTATCCATGTCACATCTGTCGATATCTGATGTTTGTATACTAGTCATATCTGAAGTTAGGATTTGGAACATATGGCCAGCAGGCATATCTGAAGAACAAACAATAGTGATGTAAGTCAGGATATTTCAAGATACCAGTCATCTCAAAAATATGTAAGAAATAAAAGGTGACAGAAAACCAGTATTACTCAAAAATATTTTATTACAAAATAAATAAATAAGTCAAAAACCACAGACAAACAGGCATCATTTTTTTCTCTTCTGCCAGATAGCAGCTCTTGACTGGTGGTGGGATTCCTTCAGTAAAGCCAGCTGAGTGTCTAATGTGTAATTTTGGCTCAATTCCACTCCTCCAGTTTTCATCCCAGGCTTTTTAGCATTTCAGCATCACCCTGGTTAGCCTAGTGGAGCGCCACTTTGGCGAGGCTTGATAATAAGATGGTTTGTCCTCGTCAATCTCCTCGTCGCTGGCATAGTTTGCATTGGCTCCTTTTATATATGACAGATCCTCTTGATTGAGAATCTTCTCAGAAATTTTGACCCTTTTTTGAAGAGCTGTGGACCAACAGGAAAGGAAAATATTATTTTAATTAGAGGAAACAACATACACACACATACACAGTTCAACTGGACCATGCATGACCTGAGTAAATGAAACAAGGTCAAAAATAGGACAACTCACCTGATCATGCTGACTGGTCCTCCTTTTGACCTCCTCCTTGCTTCCATCTCCATTGTCTCTCTTTGCACTTGAGACTGTCAATAGCTCGATTACAAGCTCCTAGTCGATGGAAATATGAAATGTACAGAAGATGAGGTCAACATATTGCATTGCAACATGTTTCCAAGGTGGAATATTCAAAATGTGCCATGCAGACTGTGACAGTGGCTTATCTTAATTATCCATTGTCAATGCTATATCTTTATTGTAACTTGTTTGGTCTTAAGACATGGAAACACTAAATGAGCTGTCTGTCACACTAATGCAATTGCCATCATATCCCAAAAAACTCTGAAAATAAGGTAACACTGAATACTTGACATTGAGTCTCTCACATTATCTGTAATTTATGGTGAGTTGTGTAAATCCAACTTCATGTGCTTACTTCTATCTTGGTGGAAACTCCAATTTGGTTCCACATTTTTCACTGCTGCAGTCAACTCCTCATTGTGCGGTGTTCTGAAGCTAAAAAAAAAAGACAATATTTTAGAACTGACTGGAGTTCTTGTCAAGTTTCCTAAAACAATAGTGACAAAGAAACATACTTGTCATCTGCCCGGACCTTCCACTGGAGCTGCTCTCCGAGGTTCTTGTGTATGTGATGGACAAGAATCTGAAAGGAAGAAGAAGTCTGTTAGGGTATAGTAACATTGCTGTTCTGGCCAATGTTCTAGAATACCTGCCCAACACAAAACCCCACAGCGGCCGAGTGGCAAACTCAAGAACGCATGTAGGTTATAACCCCAAAGGAAGATCCGCCAACGTTTTCCGACCACGGTCAGAAAGAGAAAAGTCATCGCAGGAAAGGTTCAACAAAGGCTAAACATGAACAACATTTTTTAAAGTGCAAAAAAAAAGTGAACACGTTTGGCTGCTTTAGTCAATCATGCTGCTGCTTTTATTTGTCCGTCTTCGTGTTGCGTGACCGGAACACCAACATGTTAACCGTGTCAGCTATCAGTGAGGATCTTAACGGGGTGACGATGTTTCCTGCCACGCTGAATTCACGCTCCCATGGAGAGCTCATAGCGCATATAGACGTATATTTTCCTGCCACTTTTGACAGAAGTGCAGAGATATTGGGGCGCCTGCGCTCCACCCTCGCCCCGCAGGCTCCTCGCCTCTCCTTTCCCTCCTCTGGCGCCCATAGCGAGAGGGGAGCCGACGTTCGGACCCTGTGCGGTTCGGGCACAGCTGCCGGTGGACACCCGTGTCTCCGTGCTGCCCGCGCTAAACGGGCCCCACGGCGGTGGGGGCGACGTCTGCCGCTCCAGCGGGGGAACCGGGGGGGGAGTGACGCCGCGGCCGCCCAACACGTACAACCTAAAAGAAACCTAATTGACATAGTGCCAAGGGTGTCCAACATTTGTAACCGCACGAGAATACAAAATAATTAACAAAGATGAATAGTTTATAGTTCAAATCACACACGCAGTCCTGTAACTTCAAATAGATAAATAAAGTGTGGGTCCGCGGTGATGACGTCCCGCGGGTGATGCAGTTTTACGGTCTGACACCGAATCCCAGGAGAAGCTACTAGGCTGCGCGATCCATAAGGATCACAGGCCCCGGTTCTGCAGAGACGTGTGCCGCGGATTCCACCCCCCCCCCTCAATCACCTCCACGCACTTCATTTAATCTGTGCGGTAAACACTATCTGTCAGTTTACCGGGTTAAAGTCGCTGCTCGACGTTTTTCCGTTAGGTGATGACATGTTTCTGGGTTACTTGAAGTTTTATACAAAAAAGCAAAGTTTTTCAGCACAAAATATTTTTACACACTGAAGATACATACAGAAACTTCGAGGGGGGGGGGTCGTATCAGTGTCCTTGTAGCTTCTTCTTGTTTTGTTTTTCCTCCACGTCGTCCAGCCTCCTCTGCGATTCTGTTTCAATCGCTTCAAATGAAGACTCTTTTCCTGAAAAAAGGGAAGGATGTGGATTATTTTTGCTATTTAAAATAGCCCCCGGAATTGGTTAAATATAACCCCGTAGCCTTCAAGACCCGAATAACATGCCCATAATTTAGATCAAAAGTTTTACCTGAACTTATCGGCTCGGCCGGGTCACTGCCACCAACTCCCCGATCCCCTGAGGTCTGGTCGCTGTGAGGATACAGTCATCCATGTCTCCTACGGTCAACTTTTGTTCTTTTTTTCCGTCTTCATCTTCGGCCCTGTCCTCCGTGCCGCCATTGTTTTTGAACAGAATGTGTCATGGCGGCGCGGAGCGCTGTAACTCAACAGCTGATTGGTCGCGGTGCAGAACGTGACCAATCAAATTTCACTTTACTGGAGCTGGGGTAACACGTCACGGTTGTTCGTTCTCCTCGTGTTATATTGCGGCTTCGAAACTACTGAATTAGTATTGAAGTATTTGGAGGAAAGGCTGGAGTGTGACCCAAAAATCTATGATTAAAAAAATAAAATGAAAGAAGTTTCTTTTAAAATCATTCACAAAATTTAGCCCACTGATCCATTCATGCTAAGATACATTAAAAGATTTATCCTAACTGTCCCTTTTGCAAAGAACGTGCAAAAGCAATTAACCATCTTTTTTGGAATTGTACTGAAATTAAAATTTTTTGGAAGAAGTGTTTACAATTTATCAGAAATCATATTCACCCCAACTTCACTCTGAAATTTGAATATATAATTTTTGGCTTTTATAATAAAAACTTGGACTCAAATAAAAACTAATAATTAATGTTATTTTTATATTTGGCAAATTGTATATTCATAAATGCTAATATTATTCATCTTCCACCACCACCCCCTCCCCGTGTTAATCAAACAAATTGAAATGTATCTCAGTAAAATCTTTAAAAGCCTTAAGAAAGCTGCATGTTTGTATGAAAGTTGTGGAAACCTGAAAGTTTTTGTGTAAAATGCATGTAATATGTATGCTCTCCTGGCTGTACTTACATTTTGCACAATAACGTAAAAAAACTGTCTTTACCCACTCCCTGAAAACATTTAAGCCACTAAACAGAGCAGCGTTATCATTGATTTCTTATCAAAAACGATCCTAAAGTTTTTTAAAAGGCTTCTTATGTTTGTTTTTTTTTATTGGTATAATATGAGATACTGTTTTACAAAACATCACAAAAGACTTTGCTGCCACTTGATACATGCTCAGGAAGGAATTGGCTGTTGAAAATGACAAAATTTGTTGTATGCCCGAAGTGCCACTGTATTTATTACTTTTGATGAAGCAATGAGGATATTACTGTATATCTTAATCAAACTTGGGTTGACTTGTCAATACTATTCACACATGTTTTTAAAACATTTGTGGGTAAATATAAGTGCAGAGCAAACTCAGCTTAACAGATCAGATGTGTAATTCAAATTTGTCATAAACAATATATGTCAGGAAAAAATATATGTGCTTTTGAAGTTTCTTATGCACATAAATTGCTAGGCAAGGCACTTATCAAACAATTGATACATTTAATATCTAGAGACACTACATGTCCTAATGCAGTATCGCCTGTGGACATATAACAAAATACGGTGTAGGTACCATAACCGTTCGGCCTGGAACTTCCGTTCGGGGTCCTTTCGACTGAGTATAACGTCACACTATGGTAACCCCACTTGGACAAACTACGTGGCGTCGAAATTTGCTTTGGCTCTACGTATTTTCATTCCACGTTTCCTTTTGTAACCTAAAGGAGTTTTCCCTCATAAATTGTGTCTGACAATATTCTTTGTCATTTTTATAAAGACATGTTGTCACAATCCGCTCGTTACTCCAGTTTTAGTTCAGCCGTGGCTGAAAATTTTGTCAGCACGGCTAAATGTTGCCCTTCCGGGTCCGTTCTGTTAATCAGAAAGCAATGGGTGCACGGATTAAAAAAACTATAAGAGAACACGAATTCAATAATAATCATAACAATAATAAAGGCACGTTTCGAATATATCGCTCGATAAGTTCAATCTCGCTCTATCTTGCAGCTCTGTTTGTTTACAACAGACTTTATAATATTTTCTTCTATGGTAATATTGTAAATTGTCCAGACCAATCACTGACTGACATGTCATCAGACCAAGGTACAGCCAATCACATAATGTGACGTCAACACTAGTTGAAGGACCGTGAACGGAAGTTCCAGGCCGAACGGTTATGGTACCTACAGCTGCAATGGTAACTACGGAGGATATGCACCAGAAATGCTTCAACACTTAGATAAGTTTACACTACAGATACTAAAGGAAACTTACCTTCTTCAGTATCTTTACTCCAGATATTTCCAGATTTGACTTCAGGTCATATTCGGAACTTGGATATAACCAAAATAAGACACAACCAGTATCTTTTGCCCGGATATCTTCAGATATGCTGCATGTCTGGATATGCACCAGAAATGCCTCAACACTTAGATAAGTATACACTACAGATACTACAGGAAACTTACCTCCTTCAGTATCTTTAATCCAGATATTTACAGATTTGACTTCAGGTCATATTCGGAACTTGGATATGACCAAAAGAAGATATCTTCAGATATGCTGCATGTCTAGATATGCATCAGAAATGGTCCAGATTCTTTAGATATTTAAGAAAGTATCCCCAACAGAGATTTACGGATTCTGGCTCTTTCCGCGCAGTGAAAGATGTTAAAGATGTTCATGATGTTCTTATAGTGCCCAGACAAAACATATTTTGGATGACAGCTTCAATAAAAAGTAACATGTTGGAATAAAAGTGTCAATCTCATGCATCTAAATTGCTTCAATCTTCTTTTCTCTTTCTTAGCTTTTTAAGATCACTCTGAAATCAAAAAGACAATGAACTTTGGGATTTTTCTCAGTCTACTAACTGGTAAGTAATAAATCTACATGAATACTTTATTTTACCATAAAGTATCTAACTAAAATTCTATAAATCAATGAGCATGTATTAAAAGGTAAAAGAAAAAACAAATAACAAACAGACTTAAAATACATAATTATCTGTATGCTAATGATTTTATAGCCTTTGTTTTTAAAGTAACCACAACATTTGCTTTCCCAAAATAATTATGCCACATTTTCTTAAATAAACAAGGGATGATAAAAATGTTTTGATTTTTAATACTTTTTTTCAATGCTCTTAAAAAACATTTGCTATTTAAACTGTTTTATAAAATTGTGATTTCAATTTTAAAATCTCTAACGTCTTGTTTTTTCCCTCCAAATATTAAACATCAATGCTAACAGCTTTGTATGTTATCTCTGGAAGATCAACCTGTTTGGATGATAAAGCAGCTGGTATTACTAATCCAAAAATGTCAGATAAAACCTCTGGAGAAACACAAGAAAAAGAACATCCTA